>QLOY01004109.1:0-26300 GCA_003313965.1 Megacollybia marginata
AATGTGTAAGGCGATGCCGGAATGAGGAATAGGAGGAGGAATGGTCATCCAGGCCTCAAAATTGGAAGAATCGGGTACCGGAATGGAAATTCCAGCATTTCCTATTTGGCCAGACATTGCACTTGTGAATAAAGCAAGAAACGTGCGAAGCACTTGTGTAGATGCAAATTAGACAGAGTCAGCGAGACGAGCTGAGGCAGGTATGAGAATGATTATATAATTAATTGATCCGAGGTGGCGATCAGCTCGTCCCGCCTCTACCTTATCTAACGCTTAGACTTTCAGTCTTAGCTCACGTAAATGAGAATGTAACGGTATACCCGAAAATTTTTTTGTGACACCCCCTTGCCTTTAAACCCAAGGAAGAAGAGAAGGTAATCATCACGTTCAGATGCTAGAACTGAAGTTGCACCGAAGCTTTTCAAGCTAAAAACTACTTATCTATCGGGAATACTAGCAATGGCAAGTTGATCATCATCGTAACAGTACCATACTTGTACCATACTATGATTGACTAGGATCACTACGATGCGTCTTCCTATGGGCCACCACCTCCTCGAACTCCATAAGCTGCTTAGAATGTGGGCAGGAGACCAACCTGCATTTGTAAAACTGTAACTGCGACCCGGACGTCAACGCAAAGTATCCGACACGTATGGAACCCAGAGGTGCACCGCCCGGTGGGCGATTCAGTACTTCAGGCTTGTTATGATGATCGGTCGTATGTTGTTTCATGCCATTTGGATCCAAATGAGACAGGCGTTTACACGACATTCCGTTTGAGTCTTTGTGGAGGCATATGTAGGTTTTCTGATTTTGATATGTGTCTGGTAACATTTGCCATCCGGTAGGAATTGAAACTTCAACGTAGCCTGAGGTAAGTATCGGACTGCTGAATGAGTGCAGTGCAGGATCCGAGTTCACAGCCCTGGGCTCGGATGTGGATTGTGCGGGCTGTGAGTGCTGTGCGCGACTGCACGACTGATATGTCATTGTACAAGAATAGATTCACAACTCACCGATCCAAAACTTGGACAAAACTATCGCTGAAACAGTTCATTCTCGTGTTCAGAACGACGAGAGAGGACTTACGGATTGACCGGCAATGCGTTGATAGTAAGGGTTGAGAAAATAAAAGCGCACGTGACCAAAATGGTGTGCATGGTGAAAGTAAGAGGGAGACCAGCTCAGGGGAAAGCGGTGAGCTGTCGGAATGTTTTATAGGATTCGGAAAAGCGGGTAGGTGATCGTCGGGCTTACCATTCTTGGAAAGCTTCCGCAATCTGAAACCTTCTGAAAGACTGAAACGCATTGGAAACGTAACATAAAGACAACCTTCGAAACGTTCAATGCGCTTCATAACGACCCAGTGATATACGTACCCAACTACATCAGGATTCTCTAGTAAAGCAAACCGTGGCAAGTCGAAAAAGTCGAAAAAAAGTAAAAAAGGTAGGGTCATCCTCTCGTCAGGCTGTTTGACTAGTGTATCTCAGTTGTGGCATTCAATTTGACTAGAGTGGAGACACTATTGAGTGTAGGGATTTGAATCTGTCATGGAAGATGTTTATAGAGTGTCGTTCCTGAACTCTTTCAATTTGGATCCGAATTGTAGATGCTATTTTAGCTGTGTTTACAATAACTTTGAAAACAGTTTAGTGGACATCTAGGCACATCAAATCGAATCCAAGCGTCCGACTCGACGTCAAAGCAGCCACGGAGGCAAAACAAAGGATGGATAGCTTGAAAGCTACCATTGCATCGGTCTATGTGTGTGAATAAAATGTGTATGGCAGCTCGAATGGTCTACATGTATTGAACGATACCGGGGGTGTGTAGTTCCGGTCACGATCTATTGAATCGCACTATTGCCGAGACCATTCCACCGATCGGTCCTAATCAATCATTGCTAGGAGGAACGAGTCGGTTTGAGAAGAACATTAAGCTATGGAAGTACATTATTCGAGTGTCAGCTATGTGGTGTGACAAACAAGATGATTCGGCTGTAGCAGAGAGTTGGTGATGTGTGTCACTACGGTCAGTCAACATACTATCATTGCGTACAGTTACAAGGAGCTAACCTAGCATGTGAGTTCCCAGCTGAGATGCGTACAGTAATCCTCAATAATGAGCTCGATGTCTGCACCCAGACGTCCAGCCAGAGCAGTAGATATCGGTGATACTCGAGAATCTACATGACGGATGTCCGATATCGATTCAGGTACACAAAAATTGCCTCAAGGCCTTGGACAGATGGTATGCCAAGACCTACTTAAATTGACTAGCTGCCGGTAGGTTCTATCACCTGAAGCTCATAAAGGATAATGCCTACACAAGTGCTGTCACAAGACTCGAGCTGCTGAGCAAGTTTACTAAGTCAGTACAGTACGTATGTTGAACTAATTCATCGACGTGTATCTGTGCCGCCACGCACACCTCTGGCTTTCGAAAGATCTTTAGCTTTTTGGACTTCATCGGAAGCTCAAGTACTTAAGTAAACCGTAGTATGGCCGCAGTCCCTTAATTTTGATGGATGACAGTTTGTATTTACACTCTGGTCCAGTTTATTACGTACGGCTTAATAGTATAAAGGCTCTTGGGCTCCAGTCACTACTCTTGAGCTTCCGTTCTCCTTCTTTCCATAATGCTCAATTTTCTGGTTCTGTTTACACTGGCAAGAAGCGCCTTCGCTGGAATTGGCCCTGTCACTGACCTTCGTATCACCAATGCTGATGTCAGTCCTGACGGAGTTCCTCGTCCAGCTGTCCTTGCTGAGAACAGTGTCGACCGCACCATCATTAATGGCTACAAGGTATTGGAAACACTTTTTACTCACTTATTGTACTCATCCGTTTGTCAGGACGATACTTTCAAGATTAAAGTAATCAATCAGCTCGACAATAACGCGATGGACCTGGCTACATCCATTGTGAGTTGCATTTCATTACAACGATATGATCATTCTGCTTCATTTTGTTTCCAGCACTGGCATGGTCTCTTCCAGCGAAATACCACCTGGGCCGACGGTGTACGTGCATCAGCCAGTTTGATTCTTTATGTTGACACTCAAATCCAGGCTGCTTTTGTATCTCAGTGCCCGATTACACCAAACAATGAATTTCTCTACTACTTCACAGCTAAACAAGCCGGGACATTTTGGTATCACTCTCATTTCAGTCAGCAAACAAGCTTTATGATAGCACGTTGGCGATTTAACAACCCCACAGGAACTCAATATTGTGATGGATTACGAGGTCCTCTGATTATCCGCGATCGTGAAGATCCTCATGCTAGTCTATATGACAAAGATGGAGACTCAGATACAACTGTTATCACCCTATCCGATTGGTATCACACTGTCTCTACGCAATATCGAGATATTCCGTCCGTCACCTCTGCCTTATGCTCTTTATTAAAATGACCTGCAATTATAGCCTGGCAGATATGCACCCAGACTCGACTCTCATCAATGGACTCGGACGTACACGTCTTAAGAACGGCGAAATCAGGGGGGATCTTGCAGTCGTTACGGTAACTAAGGGCAAGAGGTCATATCTATCCCCTCCCTTGAGTCACGTTCTGAACGTTTCAAAGATACCGTTTCCGCCTCTTGAACATGGGCTGCGACACCTGGTACACCTTTGCAATCGACGGCCATACGCCTTTAACTGTGATTGAAGTCGATGGTGTGAATCACAATCCCTTGGAGGTCGATAAAATTCCTATCTTTGCTGGTATGCTTCAAGTATCTTCTCGGCACGAACTAACGTAAATGTAGGTCAACGGTATTCCTTTGTTGTATGTTTTCCTTCTCAATCCCACAACACCTTGCTCATTGCAACTCACAAGCTCCACGCTAATCAACCCGAAGGGAATTATTGTGAGCTACAGCCTCTATGAACTCCTTCCACTTAGCTTGATTTTCAAGGGATACGCGCCAAGCCAAGTGATGAGACCATCGATACTTTCGACGACGGGCTCAACATGGCAATCCTCAGATACGTGAATGCTAAACCAGAAGAGCCCCAGACATGTGAAAATGAGGGCGGAACTACACTAGAGGAGACAAAACTGACTGTATGTTACTTACGGAAACACCGGGAGCGGCTAACAATCCCTAGCCATTGGAAAATACTCCAGTGGTACGATCTCTATACTTGTCATTCATCTGTCTGATCACTATTAGCCTGGGCCCGTAGATCAAGCTATCAACTTGGCCATCGACCTGGTTGGTAGTACCCACCTACTCTGTGTCTCTTTTACAATGACCGTTCCAGGACGAGACCGATGACGTGTTCACTATCGGCGGAGCCACATTCAAACCTCCTTCGGTTCCAGTTCTCTTGCAGATTCTGAGTGGTGCTGTAAAACGACCTGAAGACCTTATACCCAAAGACTCGATCTATCCGCTCAAGCCTAACTCAGTTATTGAAATATCGTTTCCTCCACGCGGGGAAGAAAATCCTGTAAGATTAAATCACGCTGTGTGTGGGTTTGTTTCTGATACAACTGTAGCATCCTATGCATCTTCACGGAGTAAGTGGTGATTGATCGATGATCATCAATCAAGTTGGAGCTGACTCTTTCTAGCATACTTTCCATGTCATAAGAAGTGCAGGAAGCGATGTGTATAACCTCGTTAACCCGGTACTTTTCTCCCCACTCGCATCAGACTAATATTAACTAGAAACGACAGCCAATTCGGGATACAGTTAATGCTGGAGAGGCACCATCCAACACTTCTAAAGGAGACAATGTTACTATACGCTTCGTAACAGACAATAGTGGACCCTGGTTCCTTCATTGTCATATCGATTGGCACTTGGAACGGTAGGTTGAATCTCAACCTATCTGCTGCTCTTTGGTTCTAATCTCTCTCACTCTAGTGGTCTCGCAGTCGTAATGGCAGAGGACTCGAAGCACTGGATGGAATATAACCCTGTTCCTGGTACGTCACCCGAAGATATCGAACCAAGATGCTAATACATTGTGCAGCTGCCTGGAAAGACCTGTGCCCCAACTACGAGACAACACCAGCCCACAAGGGTGGCTCTTTTCTGTTGTCATTCTTGCCTTCCTTCCTACAGTTTTCATTCGCCACTATATACTAATATGGGTGTTTCTATATTTCCATTTGGAATCCACTTGTGTTTCCTATACATCAGATGAATTGTGAATGTGGCTACGAGATTCCGGCAACAGTATCCTTATTCTCCTCAACATGAGTCTCGGATTAGAAATGGGCTCTTCGAAACCTCCGACGCAGCTTAAAAAGAACAAGTTACTGGTTCTGTCCTGTGCACTTCCCTCAGATCGCGAGAGTTCAAACACGATCAATTGATTTCACGTCACTTATAACCCTGTGCCTACAAGCCAATGTAGCTTACACGTATCAGTTCCGATAATACGGATTTCCTCTGGACGGCCGGCGACCTCCGGCGACCGAGTACTATTTCAGGTTCCCATTTCATTGGCTTTGGTTTTCTTATCACAGAGGAAGAAGCCTTAAACAAAGTGGTGGCTGTAGCTTAGGTGGTACAGTGCTGGTGTTCCGGGAATCCATCAGATACTATTTTTTTCTTATACATCATAGGTTCGACTACCACAAGAGCAAGAGAATTAAAATTTCTTTACCTTTGCATCTCTCCAGGAGCCAACCAGGAGCGTGCTTGTGGCGGGGTTTTTGGATTTCGTCTGACTTTTTGAGGTGGGCAATGAAGCAGTCGATGGTAGATACCTAGGTATGATACAAGAATGTTCTATTAAATAACATATCGGCCCTCTACATGCGCGAGGATTGATCGGAAGAACTTGAAGAAGAGAACTAAACAGTCCAGTTGAACGAATGGAGATTCTATTGTTTCTCCGACGAAGTGGGATTGAGGTGCTGCACTGGTGCTGCTACCGAATCCCTATAAATAGGGACTCGAAACCAGAGCTTCTCGCAGATGTAAAGGCTGTCGACGAGAATGTCCCCAGCGAGGAATGTACTATGATTGAGGGTGTAGGCTGCTACAATTAGTCGGTTTGAATGAGGCCGGAATTCAGCTGAAAAGAGAAAGAACCAACTTGAAGAAAGAACAGCCTAACTCGAATCATGCAGTGCGGAATTGGTGCGGAAGCCAGCCACGGTAATTTACCAAGATTGTGAAACGTATCTTGCAGCTTGTTGCGTCAATAGGTTAGCAACGTCCTCTGGTTCAAAAGCCTAACTTGTGGCGAAGCAGACACGTGCGACCGTAGGAACAAACAGGACCACATACTTGACTCTTTCAAAGCGCCATCTCAGCGCGTAATTCTCTGTAATTCTTCGCTGATATTCAAAATGGACTCTGATTAATAAATCTGGTGAGGCTATATGATATACGAAATGCCCTCGTTGGGGAATAAGTAACGCGACCGCTGGCCAACTTGAATCTTGTCCGGACGATTCTCGCTACGGTTTGTGTTCATCTTCTTGGCTGTAACCGACCGGAGATTCGAGAAGCAACAGGGAACGAACTATTCGGTCCATGGACCGAATTTAGCTCGTCTCGGTCTTCGGTGGTATGTCTCCTTGACTCTCGTGTGCATATATTAATGCTCGTTGTAGTATACCTATGGAGACTTCATGGTCGTGTTTACTTACGTTTCCTACGTCCTGAGGATTCGACCACTATGCTGTCGTGTCTCTTACCCTCGGGCGAGCAACTTGATTGATTGCGGTTAGGTAGTTATCAAATTTCAAAGAAAGCAAATTGAGAATAGAAGCCAACAGTTCCGAAGCCAGAAATGGGTACCAATCGCATTCATGTCAAAGGCCATGTCACGCACTAACTACAAGACTACATCTATGGAACTTGGTGGCGATAGTCCTAATGGAAGCGAGAAATATGATCTCGCTGGCCTTGGCGAATATTTTCAAATGCGGTCCCGATTTTTATAACTTGCAGGTAACCACAATTAGGGCGTGGGCATCTGTAGGAATAGAAACCGTGCCTCTGGTGTTTTAGTACGGTATCCCATAGGGGGTCCTCGATGGCCGGAGCACGCAAACTTCCACTTGGCGTAGGTTGGTGTGCTGGATAGCCAAGGGAGGGTTGCGGTGGGTGAGGCCGGTGAGGCCGGTCAGGTGGTGAACTTGGATAGTAGGGTGTTTGATTACTGGGTGAAGATGAGTGCAACGGATGTCCAGTGTAGTCTTGTGGTTGGCGTGCTGGATGGTCAGGGAAGGGTTGCGGTGGGTGAGGTGGTGAACTTGGATAGTAGAGTGCTTGATTACTGGGTGAAGATGAGTGCGACAGATGTCCAGTGTAGTCTTGTGGTTGGGACACAGCCAACAAAAGGGCGGGTGCTTGATGTGGCGATGATTGCCCTGCTGTTCCCACTGTTATGATCAATGTTATGATCGATTCACAATAATCATGACGACATACCACTGGAGGATGTAGACGGTGCTGCACAAGAATGGACAAGACGTTTCTTGTTTAGCAACAGCTTGTCGCAGAGATTGCATCGAAGTAAAGTTACTTCCGGCGGCCTGAATGTCTTTCCAACAAAGCTGAAACCGGAAGGTATGGTGGGATACTTGAAAAATTGACCTCCTTCCTTTATCTTATGGTTGGTTGTATGTCGTTTCATGCCAGTAAATGCATCGTGTGCATACCGAAGCTCCAGGTAGATACACTGTTGGCCGGAGAGTGGGTGTCGGTAGGAGCATCTGAAGATTTGCTGACTGTCGTATGTGCCTCGTTGCTCTTTCCATGCCTTCAGAACCTCCTCTTCGTCGGTGGGCGCCCGTGTATCCTTGCCGGCATCTCGACCATAATAATAATGGGGCGTGTCAGTACGACTGCGGGAAGGTCAGTATATATATGCCATTGTACAAGAACCTGAATCGCAACTCACCGGTCCAAAACTTGGACAAAACTATCACTGGGACTATTTTGTAGGATTCTGAACTACGAGAGAAGACTTACCGATTGACCGGCAATGCGTTGATAGCAATAGATGAAGAAACGAAAGCGTACGCGAACAAAATCGCGTACATGGTGAAAGTAAGTGGTGAGACCAGCTCGGGGGAAAGCGGTGAGCTGTTGAAACGTTGAAGTTATGCATGCCTTTTGGGGGTATGACTAAGAGAGATTGCCGGGCTTACCATCCTTAGCGAATTAGACGGCGGACGCCGGGCAATTTGTGATCCGCTTGTCTAGTGTTTGGCTTATTGGAATGCTTCAATACGCTTCGTAACGACGGGTAACGACCCAGTGGATATATACATACCGGACTACGCATACAGGAAAGTGAGCACGCACTCTTTAAACGCCCGAGGATCAGGGAAGAAGAGCGACCATTGCGTTCAAATAAGCATGTGCTTGGATACTATTGTTTCTCCGTTGGAAGCAGATAACACAGAGTTTGAGGGTGTTGTGCTACTGATACGGTGGTACTGCCGGTGGTTCTCGTGCTAGACCTAGATGAAGGACTGGTCGTAGAGCTACAGATGATCCACCTTGGATCCACCACCACCGGCGACAGTCCGATCAGAAGGACCGTACCCAGCAGGATCATCACCGCCACGAGCTTAAATTCACCAGATTTATCCATCAGAGTCCATTTTGAATATCACCGCGCTGAGATGACATTTGGAAAGAGTCAAGCCAAGTGTGTGGTCTTGTTTGTTCCGTCTTGCAGTAGCCAACGTCTCTCCAGCTTGGTGAAAAGGAAACCAGAGGTGGTTGGTAACCTCCTGACGAAGGCTATACTTTATACAAAATGCTACCTCGTTGGGGAATACATGTAACGCGACCGCGGGCCGTTTCTCGTTGCGGTTTGTATCTATCTTTTTGGCTGGAACTGACTGAAGAAACAACAGGGAAACAAACGAACTATCCGGCTGAAGACTTGAAGATCAAATGCCTTCGATGGGGCGCTTGGGACTCTCGTGGCTTGTGTATATAAGACCGTCGTATTGACGTTCGGTGTAATTTGGGTGTAATCTTATGCCACTGGAGGCTTCATACGGTGATTATCGTTTACTTCTCCACCCATACGTCTCCTGAGGACTTGACCAGTGTGCTGCTGTGCCTCTTGCCCTCGCGGTCACGTCGAGCGAGCCGATTGACTTTCCAGGTGTTGCTATACTGCTATTGAAACCAACGTCTGCGGTCACGCTTCACGACCTACCCGACTGCTCATTCGTGGCTGTTTTGCTCCCACAGTCACCCCCGAAGCTCCCTCAACGAAGCGCACAATAGCTCAAGCACTCACGAGGGAATGAATACCACTATGGAATCGCTCATTCATATGCAGGCTCGAGGCTCTGTAGTTCCGCGCACAGTCTCAACGTTTGAGCGGTTGTTCGGGCCCACTACATTAGGTAAGTTGTGTCTCCTTGATACGATTACCTTCTAATTGACGTATAGAATAGGATAAACGAAGCAACCTATAGTGAATTACAAACCGCCAGCTACGCCAACGTGATTCGTCGCATAAATGGCAAGTTCGTTGACATCGTCACCGTTGCGTCTCTTACTTCTACCTGGAGAACTACATAACCATGTCCGAGCGCCCGTAGTTCTGCGTTTGGACCTTCACTTTCACCTTCTAGCGAAACCGTTCAGCTTGCCTCGTCCGCAGATACCGAACCTAGAGGTCAAGTTTTGCGAGTTCCCCTTTGACGAACGATGAGGGTCTTGGTCGATTGACAGCCTGTGAAGAGGTGTATCCATCGGATGCTTTGGATAGGCGCCGAGTGGGGTTTGTGAGAACAGAACCCACGTCATAGCTCTCCCTTCGACTCATATTAGCGAGGGAATGATAGCGCTTCTCGGAAGGGATCCACCCCCGAATATCGTGAATGTCTGCGCCAGCTCGAGTCGCCCACGTTTGTTCGGAGATCCTCAGATATCGAAACAGAGGGGTACGCGCTCACCGTTGCGTTGAGTAACATCATATAATTTGACGAACGAGGGTTGGACCAATCGATTGGATGCTGTACAGATGGGAAGTTGTACTGGATAAGCGCCGCCGGGGGTACTCAGGATGAAACTACTTTCCTTTTCCATCCACCGTGAGGAGATAAAGAGCCACATCGTCTTTGTCTCGGCGGAGTTCGCGTACGGAATGAAGCGTCACCTCTCTCCTTGCCTTGCATGTACTCATATTGCAATTATATCCTGTTACACGCAAGCTGCTGAGCGTAGATTCGAGCTGGGGAGAGGGCTTACCTTGAGCGCCATTTGGAAATCTGAACTTCCGTTTTCCATACCGGTTTGACCGACGGCGGCACCTACACTCCATCCGTCTAGTCGGCGAGGACTCGCCGTTGTGCATTGGATGATCATTGAGGAAGGCGGGAGGATACATTGGTTTGCCTTTTGTTGGCTCTTTATGCACCTCCTCACGAGACGTGGCTTCATAGGTCATTCTCGGGGAAGGGGAATGTCAGTGGGTGGCGATCCACCTTCATTTCGAACGGCTGTTGACACACAGCGCTAGAAGTACGTGTACATGTAAAACGGAGAATTGGTACTAGTAGATGAGCGCCTACTTGTGATCTCGGTGGCTATCTGCTTCGAGGTCATGAGATTTATACACCTTTGCGCACCAATATAGAAGCTGTCAATAATATATTATATAAATGCCTCTTCCGTTTCTCCCATGTCGCGTTTACAACCCTGCAATATGAGTTCAAACATGTGAGTGCTGAGTCGGGTCCTGATAAAAACTGATCATATCATTTTGTCAGCATACGTCTTAGCGGTAACCTCTCCCTGAGTCTTCAGCATAGAATATCTGACTACAATGCATAGAAATCACTCTCAACTTGGCAAACCCACCTCACCGGGACATTCCGGAGAAGTCCAAGATGTGTGCTCAGATTGTAATTGAAGACACGATATTTGCACAGACTCTTGCTGTTGAAAGCTTTAATGACAAAGAAGATTCCTGGAAATTAAGCATTGAATGCAACATGTGCGTGAACATGGTGATTGGTTGCAAAATTAAGTGCTTCATTAGACCTTCTAATATTTGGAATTTCTACATTGCTATTCTCCGTGAAAAACCAGAGAATGTCACTCGACTGCTTGGCACAGTCGACATGGCAAGAGGGGAAATCCTCCAGAAGGCACAAGATGGACAACTTCAAGTTGTGGGTATGTTAATAAACTTTCTGTGCATTTCAGCTGCCAACTGTCCATGATTATAGAATTATCACTTCCAATTCTCAAAGTAGAGGATGATGGTCCATTTCTGATTACAAGCACCACATTTTCAGTATTATCCCCATTGCCACAATCTCCTTTGTACCAAAACAATATGCAAACCCAGTTTGACACTATTTGCAGCATTGACCAATGTATGAAAGATCCATATTCTATTCCATGTACTTATTCTGTATAGGTTCATTGAACACAAAACAAACAAGTATCTTGTCTCTTCTCGAGTCAATGGACAAGGCTTCAAAGTCAGGAGAGCAGGTTCATCCCCTTGAAATCTCAACAATGCATGAGAGACTGCTGCTCCTAGCCTCAAAACAGAGGGCCAAGGCACAGCTCTTAAACAGGCTTGGTGATATTTGCTCTGAGCAGCATACCTCTAGAGAAATCAATGCATTGCACAGAGCAGTCACTATTTATAGTGATGCAGTGCAACAGGCAACAGATGAGTTTGTGTATTGGAATGATCTAGGCATATGTTTGCATGGCCGTTTTCAGCAGCTGGGTGATCTGTCTGATCTGAACAGGTCCATCCAAGTCTTTGAGGATGCTGTTCTTCTGACCCCTGATGGTCATACTGACAAGCCATCTTGTCTCAATAACCTTGGAGGATCACTCCTAACCCACTTTGAGCAACTGGGTGATCTTTCTGATCTGAACAGGTCCATCCAAGTCCGTGAGGATGCTGTTCTGCTTACCCCTGATGGTCATACTCACAAGCCATCTTATCTCAATAACCTTGGAAACTCACTCCTGACCCGGTTTCAGCAGCTGGGTGATCTCTCTGATCTAAAGAGGTCTATCCAACTCAGACAGGATGCTGTTCTCCTTACCCCTGATGGTCATGCTGACAAGCCAGCTTGTCTCAATAACCTTGGAGGGTCACTCATGACCCGCTTTCACCAGCTGGGTGATCTTGCTGATCTGAGCAGGTCCATCCAAGTCTTTGAAGATGCTGTTCACCTTACCCCTGATGGTCATGCTGACAAGCCATCTCGTCTCAATAACCTTGGAACCTCACTTGTAACCTGCTTTCAGCAACTGGGTAATCTTTCCAATCTAAACAGGTCCATCCAAGTCATTGAAGATGCTGTTCACCTTACCCCTGATGGTCATGCTGATAAGCCAATTTATCTCAGTAATCTGGGAGGGTCACTCCTGGCCCACTTTCACCAGCTAGGTGATCTTTCTGATCTGACCAGGTCCATCCAAATCTTTGAAGATGCTGTTCTCCTTACTCCTAATGGTCATACTGACAAGCCATCTCGTCTGCATAACCTTGGAACCTCACTCATAACCTGCTTTCAGCAGTTGGGTGATCTTTCTGATTTGATCAGGTCCATCCAAGTCTTTGAAGAAGCTGTTCTTCTTAGCCCTGATGGTCATTCTGACAAGTCATCTTATCTCAATAACCTTGGAGGGTCACTCCTGATCTGCTTTCAGCAGCTGGGTGATCTTTCTGATCTGAACAGGTCCATTCAAGTCTTTGAGGATGCTGTTCTCTTTGCCCCTAATGGTCACACTGACAAGCCAAATTATCTCAACAACCTTGGATACTCACTCCTGACCCACTTTGAGCAGCTGGGTGATCTTTCTGATCTGAACAGGTCCATCCAAGTTCTTGAGGATGCTGTTCTCCTTAGCCCTGATGGTCATTCTAACAAGTCATGTTGTCTCAATAGCCTTGGAGGGTCACTTCTGGCCCGTTTTCAGCAGCTGGGTGATATTTCTGATCTGAACAGGTCTATCCAGGTCTTTGAGGATGCTATTCACCTTACCCCCACTGGGAATACTGACAAGCCATCTCATCTCAATAATCTTGCAAAGTCACTCCTGACCCGCTTTCAGCAGCTTGGTGATCTTTCTGATCTAAACAGGTCCATCCAAGTCATTGAGGATGCTGTTCTCCTTGCTCCTGATGGTTATACTGACAAGCCATTATATCTCAACACCCTTGGAGGATCACTCCTGAGACGCTTTCAGCAGCTGGGTGATTTTTCTGATCTGAACAGGTCCATCCAAGTCTTTGAGGATACTGTTATGCTTATCCCTGATGGTCATACTCACAAGCCATCTTGTCTCAATAACCTTGGAAACTCACTCCTGACCCGCTTTGAGCAGCTGGGTGATCTTTCTGATCTGAACAGGTCCATTCAAGTCCGTGAGGATGCTGTCATCCTTATCCCTAATGGTCATACTGACAAACCATCTTGTCTCAGTAACCTTGGAAACTCACTGCTGACCCGCTTTCAGCACTTGGGTGATCTTGTGGATCTGAAAAGGTCTATCCAAGTCTTTGAGGATGCTGCTCTCCTTACCCCTAATGGTCATACTGACAAGCCATCTCATTTCAATAACCTTGGAGCATCACTCCTGACCTGCTTTCAGCAGCTGGGTGATCTTTCTACTCTGAACAGGTCCATTCAAGTCTTTGAGGATGCTGTTGTCCTTACCCCTGATGGCCATACTGACAAGCCAGTTTATCTCAATAGCCTGGGAGGGGCACTCTTGACCTGCTTTCAGCACCTGGGTGATCTTTCTGATCTGAACAGGTCCATTCAAGTCTTTGAGGATGCTGTTGTCCTTATCCCTGATGGTCATACTGACAAGTCATCCTGTCTTAATAGCCTTGGAGGCTCACTTATAACCCGCTTTGAGAAGCTGGGTGATCTTTCTGATTTAAACAGGTCCATTCAAGTCTTTGAGGATGCTGTTGCTCTTACCCCTGATGGTCATCCTGAGAAGCCTGGTCATCTCAACAACCTTGCAGACTCATTTGAGACCCGCTTTGAAAAGCTTAATGATCTCTCAGACCTGTATGCTGCTGTTTCCAGTTGTTTTCTTGCTGCAACATCCATTACTGGCTCATCCTACCAAAGATTCAAAGCTGCCTCACATTGGATGCAATCGGCACTCAAGTATCTTCCATATCAAGCCATGGAATCCTCCACTGTGTGCATGAACCTTGTCCCCCAGCTTACCTGGCTTGGCTCTTCTGTTAATGATCGCCATCGCCAAATCACAAATGCTGGCCATATTGCAAGAGATGCAGCTGCTATTGCCATTAAAGCTAATGAGTATCACACTGCAGTGGAGTGGCTTGAACAAGGTCGCTCTGTCATCTGGGGTCAAATGATACAGCTACGCTCTCCACTGGATGAGCTCGATGAAGTCAATCCTGAGTTTGCTCACAGGCTTAAGTCTCTGTCTACTGTTTTGGAAGGTGCAACTTCTCATTCCATTTCATTGGATAACACCTCTCACAAGCCAGTGCAAGTTGACTATCATAAACTTGCACATGACCGTGAAGAATTACTCAAAGAGATCCGCAAACTACCAGGATTTGAAAGATTTTTGCTTCCAAAGACCCTTTCACAACTTCTGCCAGCTGCAAATCAAGGTCCAATAGTGATGCTGAATATTAGTCAACTTCAGTGTGATGCACTTGTGTTGATTCATGGACTTGACGAGATTCTTTATATCCCACTGGACAACCTCATTCTGAAAGCATGGGCATGGCATGAATTAGTTCAATTGGTCATGGCTAAAAATTCTATCAGCATTGGTGACCTTTTTGCACGATTGAAGGCATTAAGACCTTCTGACAGGCCAGATATGGTAGCAGGTCCTGAAGATGTGCTTACATACATTCTTGCAGACCTCTGGTCCCATGTTGTACATCCTATTTTAGATGCACTTGCTATTACTGTAAGTTTTTGATATTTCTAAAATTTACATTTATTTCATTTGATAGGAGCATATTACACCCACTTCAGATGCCTGTCATATATGGTGGTGCCCTACAGGACCACTGGCATTCCTCCCTATCCATGCAGCAGGATATTACTTCCAGCCTTCTGGACCAAAGTTGTCAGACTTTGCAGTCTCTTCATACACACCTAGTCTTACTGCACTTCTTCCCAAGCCTCCAACTCAGAAGAGCATAAACAAACAGCTTCTTACCATCTCCCTTCCAACTGAGTCTCATCTCCCAGGAACAGCCAAAGAGGTTGACCTTGTTGCATCTCATGCACAGAAATTCCCAGTCTTGATGCTTTGTGAGCATGATGCAACAAGACAGCATGTATTAGATGCCATGAAGTCATCAACCTGGGTTCATTTTGCATGCCATGGAATGCAAGACACTTCCAATCCAACTAAAAGCTGTTTGTTGCTATCTGGTCACACAGAGCTGACACTATCTGACATTATCAAACTCCGTCTTGAAAATGCAGAACTTGCATTTCTCTCAGCATGTGAAACAGCAACTGGTGATCAGAAACTTGAGGAAGAAGCAGTACACCTTGCAGCCAGGATGTTGTTAGCAGGCTTTCATGGTGTGATTGCAACAATGTGGACAATAGAGGATGCAATTGCAGTTGAGGTTGCAGATGAGACTTATCGACTTCTGTTCAAGGAATATAATGCTGACTCAACGCATGCAGCAGAGGCCTTGCACTTTGCTGTCAGAAAGGTTTGTGAAGATAGAGAAGCAAAAGGGTTGAAGGTACCATTGCTCTGGTGGGTTCCATTCATTCATATGGGTGTTTAGTCAGTATATCTTGATTCTTTCCTGCCATATAATTACTCAGAGCTGTATTCTTTAATGCTTTCACCAGAGGCAATAATCAACTCCTTTGCTACTAACTATAGCATAATACAGCCATGGCCATATTTGTAAAGGGGCAGCCCCATACCACATCTGTAGTGGTGAAAATTGCAGCTTATGGAGTATATTTAATTATTAGTGGTGTTCAAAGTTAGCCTTTTCAGCCACATTTTTACTTTATTTTTTGTCAATTTGGCAGTAAAATGACTCAAGTGAAATAAAAAGTGATCCAAAAGTAGCTGAAAAGGGCTACCTTGAACCCCCTCCTCAAAATTTTAGTAAAAGGAGATAAAAAAAGTAGAATAGTTCCACTTTCCCCATGAGTGTAATGATAAAAAGGAATGCCAAAGTAGACTAAAAGTGATGTGAAATTGCAAAAGGATGTCCAGACTTCCTTTTCAAGCTACTTTTACTTTTACTTTTACTTTTGTTTGCTCTTGGATGAAAAATGAAAACTAAAAGTAAGTGAAAAGTAAGTGAAAAGTGAAAAGTCTACCACTATTGTATATCTGTAAAATGATATTTTTATGTCATTGGGATCTGGGTAAGAAGCTTGTGTCAGACTCCATATCAAAGTTTTACCTCATCAACAATACAAATCAAATATTCTCTGCTATACATCTATGCCCAGAGGCTGTTCCCTTACCTAACCAAGAAAGCACACATATGGCACATGGCAGAGAAAGAGAACATGTGATATCCTGACATTGCCTCTACCCTCAAGCTTGACAGAAACTGTTCACAGAAACCATCACAGCAGGGCCCAGAGCCTAAGTTTTATGCTTTTGCAGCAATCTGCATTAGTTTAATAGCCCTGATCTCCATCAAATGAAGCATGCAGTAGATAGTGCTTTTTCCAGAAGCTTCAGGTGCATGAGGCATTGCAGAGATTGGAACTGAACACTGAGAGAAGCCTCCCTTGCATACTCAACACATCTGAAAACATGTTGAGTGGACAGAAGAAAACTGGCAATGTGTCTGGTTCTAAGTTTAATCTTTTTGGGTCAGATGGGAAGAGATATTGTCAAAGATGGCCAGGTGAAGAATAATTGGAGCAGAATGTGAAGAAGACAGTGAAACATAGAGGGTTTGCAAATCTGGGGATGCATTGGTCCAAATACTTCATACTGATAAATGCAGAACAGTATGTACATATTCTTTAACAATCACTCCTTGGCAACCTTTGAGATCACTCCACCTTTGACACCAATCTACACCACCAGACACCTATGCCAGTAAATCTTGATCTGTTGTGAGAGAGGAGTGGCAGAAGTTGGATATTGGATGAGTTAATGTCATAGTGTTGAGGAATGCTAAAGGATGATACACCAAGTATCAGCCTTGTCATCCACTCATCTTGTTTCAGCAAATTAATTTTGTTGGTTTATGATCTATTTTTGGTCTATATGACACAGCTGCCAGAATTATGCACAATATTTTCTGTAAAAAGGCAATCAGTTCATGGGCATATCCAATTCTCATCACTTCAGCTAAGTCAGAGGGTTACAGTCAGGGAGATATCTGCATCACTAACCCACCTATTATCCCAAATAGGGACACCATGTGATGTTGGTTGAGTTTGTATGGCAAGTACCTTAGGGCCTGTTCAGTTGCAGAATTTTCCTGAAAGTATAAACATGTCATCAGCACATGAGCTGCTTGGTGAGATTTGGCAGGTCTGAGTTCAACATGAATATAATATTGTTATCAGATCTCCCATGTTGTCATGCATGCACAGAACCACCTGTCTCCCAGAGACTCCCTTACCCTCTCTCACATTGCTGCTCTCCTTTGATTTTCAGCAATTGCTCAAATGATTTCCTGCATGTCTGCTAGACAAAGGCTGTTTGGACCAAAGTGGAGACTGATGCCCCATTGACTTTATTCATAAGCACAAGCCTTGTCTGGGTCATTCAAGCCTGCTGTGTGGACTGCTGCTGAACATATTTTCCACTCCTCTAAGAAGGTCTGCACACATGTGTTCTTAAAGATGGACCTAAGTATGTTTAGTCCACCATCACTGACCACTCATAGCTCAAACAACTTTATTCTGGTGTCTACAAGTTCTCTTAGCAATCTGGAATGCATTGAGATGCAAAGAGGGGGGGGGCACAGATTGAGGGCAAGACCATGGCACAAGTCATCCAATGAGGTGAGTGATCACATTCTTCCATCCTGAACACAACTGATATGATATCCAGAAAAACAAGAAAGTTAGGGATCTGGTCATCAATGGCTGGGGTTATTATAACAAATTCTATGCTATTCTTGGTGATGTTTCCTGTGGGATGAACACCTATCATCCTGCACTTTCTGGTTCCTCACTTACAAAGGAACTGGAATGCTGAGGGTGAGGATGGTAGTCAGTGTAATGATGCCAATGATTTCATGGATGTCAATGCAAACCCAGCACAGTCACACCATCCCATCCTTGATGTGCCTCCCACAACTTCATCACAGCCATCTCAAGCCCCTGTCATTAGTCCCTTTGTCTGCTGTGTCTTACCTTTCCCCATCTGCTGCTGGGAAGCATGATTTTTTGTCAATGAGTGCTACTTCAGGCAACACTCCTCCTTCTTCTTCCTCTGTTGCTGATGCTGTTGCATCAAGGAAGAAATCCAAGACATCAGCTATTTTGCAGTGATGTTACATGCATGTAACCTGGATCAGTTATAAATAGTCCCAACCAGCTTGTCAGAGTGTTCTGACATAGTAGCCTTTTGGCTCAGTTGGTAGATCATGACTGGTTGGCATGGTTGCTAAAAAGTGGTCTGCATCACATGCACCACATCAATGCCAATGTCATGTTCAATTCTGTGAACCACCTTGCTGATGCTATTTTGAAGCAAGGTGATGGTGTGTAATGTTTCCTCTGAAATCACCCTGAAACCATGCATTTGAC
Source organism: Megacollybia marginata (assembly GCA_003313965.1). Taxonomy (NCBI): domain Eukaryota; kingdom Fungi; phylum Basidiomycota; class Agaricomycetes; order Agaricales; family Porotheleaceae; genus Megacollybia; species Megacollybia marginata. Next base: position 18,713 of record QLOY01004109.1, read on the forward strand.
CCAATTCTATTAGGCTAAAGCTATGAGTTACAGTGTTGAAATCAAAAGGAAAGTTGTAAATAAAAATAAACAAACTCATACTTATACCGCTCAGTTACACCCTCCCCCTCCAGATTGACCTGTGCAATCTCAGAGAAAAGAAGATAAGTATAAGTAGAACTTGAAAATAAAATGAATGTGAAATTACCAAGAAAAGAAAAAAAAATTCTGACATTTCGTCACTTCTCTCCAACTCATCTCTACTATTATCTTGTTGTCGCTGTGTCCTCCATGCACATCTGGCCTTGACTGCTTTATTCCTCCCTTCACTCGTCTCTACACAGCCTTACCAGGCCGGCCAGACTGATGTACCTCGAGGTACCTTGGGGGTGTGGTGCTCCTGTAGAGTGCCCCATGTGCCCCCCCAATTTTGAGTTCCGGACTTCCAATCCCCTCCCCCCCAAAAAAAATTGAAAGGAAAAGACAAAGTTGAGTTGGGAAGGGCAGGATGGGGGAAAATGGGTGCAGAGCTGGAATTAGTAAGCACTGCCTGGGGAACACGGAGATGTGATGTTGGTATGTAGTAGGAAAGGTTGGGAGATGCCTTGGACCCCCATTCCACAGCTCAGACAAGGGGTGTCACTGGTAGGGAGCTGTGAACTCAGGAGAACATGCTGAATAGGAATGGGGAAGTCTGAATACAATGGAAAAAAAATCCGAAGCCTTGGCGTTGGTGGATGCTTTCCACCATAAATATGACAGAAGAAAACCTTCTGAGGCCTTGTATACTTGTCCCAGTGGACACTTTCCACTGAGAATACAACAGAAATGATTCTGAAGCCTTGCAGCTCAAGCGCTGCGACCACTGATGCCACATCACTGTGGAGGCTGTACTGAAGAGCTCTTGGAGCAGACCTCTCGAACCAACCTGGTGAGAGTCATACGACATTGTCTGCTGATCATACAGCTATTGGTCTGGATACAGACCAGACAGGGGTACTACCAAACTCAATTGGGACCAATACACCATCCAGCGCAGCTTTGCACTGAATAGTGCCACCTTGGATGCAGCCGACTGTACTGCTTCTGAGAATGGCTTGGAAACACAAAAAAGTGTAATGTTTCCTCTGAAATCACCCCGAAACCGTGCGTTTGACCCAATTCTATTACGCTAAAGCTATGAGTTACGGTGTTGAAATCAAAAGGAAAGTTGTAAATAAAAATAAACAAACTCATACTTATACCACTCGGTTACATGGTGTTGGCGTTGGTGAAGATCTGAAGGTTGTTATCACCCAAGCATCCAAGGAGGTACAAACTTTTGAGGAGCTGAGCAACATGCAGATTCTGGCTATAATTTCTCTTTTTTGCTGACCCAAATATTGCCACTCTCTTTCTTTTTTTGGAGAAGTGGGATCTTCAATTGGATTGGATTTGCAATCAGCTCACTCATGTTGTATATACTACTGCTGGTGGAAATTCAGGTGTTGTATTGACTGCTACTGCCATCATCTTACTCTCACTCTCTGAGAATGCCCTGATATTGATTCCACATGGCTATGGCAATCCTATCTCACCTTGCATCATGTCTGTTGATGACTCAGATGCTACTTCCAGTGCTGGTGCATCTGGAATGTCAGCATTTGGCTCTTGAGTTTCCTCAACATCAAGATCAATGTCACCTGGTAAGGGGATCATGAAAAGAAATAAAGTTGTGAATGGCACAGGCAGCAGTGGGAATGTGGGCTTGAATTGGATATTTGTATGCAGGTGTGCAAAGGATGTGAAATCACTGTTTTAACACACTAAATATATGCTCAATCACATTATGAGCTGATGCCAAAGGTTAAGCAACTCTTCTTTGTTGGTGGGCCTGGCCTTGTATTCAGCATGGTACTAATTTTGTGAGTGAATAAACATACCTAACATTCACATGACCCTATTCTGCAAGATGATAGAGTACACCATGATATGGAACAAGTAGCTCCTTGCATGCAGGAAATCCAACATCAACAAGATAGTACTACAATCAGATCTGCAGATCAAGCAGCCTCATATACATGTGCATCAGCAGCAGATCTTTCCCAGCCAGCTGCTCTTCCAAAGAGACCAAACAGGAATCTGTATGGCCTCTGGAACAAAGATCATCTACCAGCACAGAAAACACATGATGATGAACACCCAGTTCACAACAGATTCTTTCTGGATGTCCTGCAAGTAGTTCCATTACTCATTGTGCCCTGCTCAGGATAGACATGTAATATGGTTCAGGAGTTGTTGGAATAGAATTGATTGCAGTGGTTATGTAGTATTGCATATTGGTGGAAGCATGCTATCTGCTTTGCATGCTGGGATCTTAAACACTCAGAGTCAGGGTCCATGGCTGCTGAAACCCTGGTCTACTGTCATATGATCTTCATTCGTTATTTAACTTGCCAAATCTTGCTGAGCAGCTCATGTGCTAACAACAAGTTTTTACTTTCAGGAAAATTCCACAACCAAACAGGCTCTTAGTAGCACAATCATGTCCTTTATAAAAATATACTTGAATGCATGGACAAGCATGCATAACTCCAGATTTGCATGATATTCCAGAAGAATAAGCTTTGGACTATAGGGAGCAACCCATGGATCTTTCTATCTCTAGTTGTGAATGCTCAACTAGGATACCCATCATTTCTTGTTATAGTAGTTTCTTAAAATGACTTTGGAAACACTTCTCATCTTTTATACATGGTGCCCTCAGATTTATTTCACCACATGATCCATGAATCAATCAATTGATGAAGACATGAATGGGTTTGTGGACCTGGTATTTTAGCAGAGATACCCTGATCTACTGAACCAGGAGAGTTGACTTTGTCATGTGGATACACTCAAATTAGGATATGAACATGGGGAAGGCCACACTTCTGAAACTCAATGTGCCTCATATTTTCCTAGAAGACTTTTTTGAATTTTATCCAACAGAATTCTGATCTTTTCACAGACACATCAGGTTGATCCTGTGCATTTGGTCCTGGCAGTAGCTCATTGGTGATTTCCTCCTATCATGGATTGGCAGTGACTGTAAGAAAGTAATCTGGACTTCCATATGCTCTGGCTAAAGCCAATAAAAGGTGATACATATTACTCCTCCAATATAGGATGAAGGAAGGATAAATGATATTTCCTGCAATGGCAATATCAGCCCATAGCCTATCTTGTTTATTTCCCAACCAACATCACCTTGACTGATCTGATGCATAGGTTCAATGTTCTGAGGATGTGGATGAAAACAAAAAGAGTCTGCTTTTCATGTCTTTCAGTCTGTTATTGGCTTGCTGGCCAATGTCAATATTCAACAGAATATTAGAGTGACAGCCATGGTTCTCCTCTTGGAAACAGAAGAACATAAAGCACAGGCTGGTATGTCATTGTGATTTTCTTGACACAGCTCTAATAGTGAGCACCTGGATTGGTACTGTCACCAATACAGCAAGTTCATTTGCAGTTGGTTGGTAGATTATATCTTCTCTGGTCATTCTCAGTTAATACCTGGAGATGTGCCACAATATTAACATTTGCATTGGCAGGACTTTTCTAACCTCTGCTGCTTATCACATATGTGCTCAAAAGCATGGTGATTCTGCTGATATGAGGCACCCTGAATAGTTGTAAGGACCTCAAATCAGAGATCATTTATTTGATTGGACAATTTGTCTGGTCCAGAGAATTGTCCAGAAAATAGATTTGAGCATATTTTTTTTGCTTCCAGCTCCATTTGGAAGAAGCTGACCACACCACAAAGCTCCTCAAATTTTGAAAAAATACATGGCCCTGATCCATGGCTTATAGTGTCACTCCAAGAGATGCCATACTTATAGAAGCAGATTTTTGTAGAAAATCATTATAATTGTGATCTTGTCCAAAGTAGATGGAGGTCTGCAGGTGGACAAGGTAGTGATACCTTCCCATTAAGACAGCAGGTACCAAACTCAGACCGTTTCTTACATATCCAATGCAATGAATGACATTTGAAGCACTCTACATTCATGTGACCCAAGTCAATACAACTGAATTGTGCTCATCCACAGGCATGCATGCAGGAAATGTATGTCTATTATAGAGCATGACTAAAAGGATTAGGAAAATTGTCTTGTGGATTATTTTGCTCAAATAAAACTTTCCTCAACCTACAGGTTCAGATTTGGGTTTGAACTGAGGTGCACCAGGTTCAACTCACACTTGGGAAAATATGCAAGGAGTATGTAAAGATTAATAATAAAATTTCTTCTATACTTTGTTGCAAGAAATGATAAATAGTATCCAAATAATAGTTTGATACTTATAGGAAGTAGTATTTACTATTAAACACCTATTGAAGGAATGTGACCCACAATATTCAAAATATAATACCTATCTTTCTTGTATCCAGAATATTGAAAAATATTAATAGTTGTATAATTTATTGCATTGACGCTTTATTCAACTTAACTACCACTTTTGTAGTAGCTTACTAGTCAATCAATTACTGTCTGTGTCTGTGATCTGAGAACCCAAGCACACCCATTCAAAGAGGTTTCATCTGGGCATGACTAGAGTAAGTGAGTAGACTACTAGACTGACTGTTACAGGTATTGCCAGAACTCCCTATTCCCAAAAACCTTGACACCCCCTTTCATTGCCACCAGCCCCAACTCAAGCCTGACCATCTTCCCCTTAGTTCCACCTAGAAATGCAATCTCCTACAACACCCTAAGTTTATCTAAGCAACTGTATCTCAAGTTATAAACAAGCTGGTATGTCTATATGGCTAAGTAAGCATTATCATGTCTGAAACACAAAATGCACATGGTAATTTAACTAAATTTGGCAATGATACCAGTCTCTGTATGTACTATATGCTTACAACTCATCAATATAAAAACCTGTCAATTATATAGTTTAACTAGTTTGGCCTTTCTTACAGTTGTATCTGTTTGTGCTTCAAAGGTATTTCATTTGCACAAGTGCTTTGTGTTTGGTGTTGTTGATACTATATAAGCATGGTCATCTGCCTCCAGTGCATTTGATTTAAGTTGTTGAATTTTTTTTGCTGGGTGTACCTGAAACCTCACTGGATGTTCTGGTGGTGCTGAGTTAAGCTGATAACTCAGCTTGGCTCAAGCCATTGAGCTGGCCAAGCTGAACCAGGATAAGTTTTCATTGTGTGAGAAATAATATATTTAGGGTTCAACATTGGGTCCCTTCAAAGCATCAAAGGAAGACAAATGACCCCACCCAGCATAGATACATGGATACTATCTTAGTCTACTTAGAATGGGTGCATCAAAACCTGTCCAAGTACTGTAAACTCAACTCAATGAGGGAAATCCTTGGATCAGGAAAAATATACTGTCTGTACCAATTTGACCAAGTGATCACTGATGTAGGTGATCAGTCCAGCAGCATCACCATTACAGTCCTTCAAAGAGATCACTTCTGTATATAGTTTGGGTGCTTAACCGAAATTTCTTCATCTGAATATGGCTGCTGGAGTGTTTGAACTGTTCACCACTCAAAAAGAGGAGCTTAAGCTTGTACTCTCAATACCTCTAGACATCCAAACACAACTTTTACCTAAAAAACATGCTTCTCATTCATAATTTCTGTGAATTTTCACTTCTGAGTTGGAGACCGAGGGTTAGCTTATAAAGTCACCTTTAGGTAGGCACATACAGTGCAAGTGCAGCACCTGAGAAGAAAAACAGTTTTTGGTAATAATGTTCAGAATTCAACAGGTTATGGGCTTTTGAGGTGGCCACCTGTCTTTGATATTGTCTCACTGGTAGTTTCTTCTTCGACTCGCCGATATCTATCCCGATTGTGTGCATTTGTGTGGTTTTTCCTTGCCACATCATCTGTGTCTGTGGAATTTTTCGTCTATCAAAACTTTTGCCTGTCCCTGCCATGCCCGCAAAGCCCTCCCCACAGTCCAGAGGTGGTGGTGGACTCAACTCTCCCATTAATCTTACTCCAAATACTCGAGCATGTTGCAAAGAGGCTGAGAAGCTGCATCTTCTTGATGTCAGTAACCTGTCTATTCGTAGTGTCAATCTGCCCCCCAGCTCTTGGCCTACAGACGCTCCTGTGCTGTCCCTTGTCGATCGCAATTTCAACACATGGGATCGTCATCTGGAAACGGTTCTCGGCTGCTATGGGTCCCTCGCTGATCACCTTATAACCTCATATGTCAGTCCTGATCCCTCTCTTTTCCCAACGTCCACAAATAATTGGAGGATGAATGATTGCACTGTTTGTTCTTTCATGTCGGCGCGTCTGGATGAATCTGAGTTGGATTTTGTTCAGGATTTTCATACCAGGCCCACTGCTGAGTTATATGCAGCTTTACACAAATGCCATACACAACTTGGACCCGTTTCGCAAGTCGCTCGCATCAAGGAGGCTCTGTCCTTGCAGTTTTGCCACCAGACCCCTCTGGCTGACACCATTACCCAAATTAAACGGGCAAATGAGGCTATTTGGGCCATGGGGCCACTGGATACTGACACGTTCTATCTCTTCTCCTCATTCGTGCTCTTTCGGATCAGTTCCCAAATCTAGCCGTGGCCATTACCAGTCATTTGGCAGACACTACTCCCTCCCAACCATACTCCAGTAATCTTATCATCCAGCACATACAGTATGAAGCCGTCAGCAATGATAGCCGACCCCATGATGCTGCCCCCATGCACATGGCCCTGATGGCTCAGTCTACTCGCCAGTTATCTTCATCTGGGTCTTCTTGTCCCCCAGACAAGTGTTCCAACTGCAAGTTGACTGGTCACACCTTACCTTATTGCAATAAGCCTGGAGGGGGCATGGCTGGTAAGTCTTTGGACGAATGCCATGCAAAATGGAAAGCGGATCACTTGGCTTCTCGTGGGGGTGGTGGTGCATCTGCATCTGGCATGTCCACACTGGCTGCTTCTTCTGTTGTGCAGACGGCTCATATCACCGAAGAAGCACACGTCACTTTTGCGACTGCCCTGGTTGAATCTATCTTCGATGCCAGTATCACACATACCATGACAGTGGCTGACATGTCCGAATACGAGACTTTTCTCATGGTGGAGGGTGATTCTGAGTATGCTTCTGTGGACTGGCAGGCAGATTCACGTGTTGGCAATGTTTTCCAGGCAGAGGCGTTCACCTCTGTTGAATCCTCTCCTTGGCTGATGGACTTGTGTGCATCTGTTGGAATCATGCATTGTCGTGCTGATTTCACTGATCTTGTCCCTCTCCATACCCCTCGTGTTGTGCATGGTCTGGGAGGGAGCTCCATTACTGCCTCTGGGGTGGGGAGCGTCATGGTACCAACAGGGAAAGGAACTAAACTCAAACTCAATCCTGTCCTGTTTATCCCGCAGTCGAATGTTCGATTGATCTCTATTCCCAATCTGGATCGTGCTGGCTACAGTACTACTTTTAAAAATCGACATGCCAAAGTCCAACACCTTCAAACATCTCAACTCGTTGCTACTGGTTCCTTGCTCCCTGCCCGTAACATTTATCACCTGAATCTTTCACACTCACATGATGTCTTGTTGCTCAAAGCTCGCATTCCTGACCTCCAGACCTGGCACCA
>QLOY01004113.1:0-26782 GCA_003313965.1 Megacollybia marginata
TGGCAGCACGTCAAGTTCTTTCTCCGCACCAACGCACATGCATTGGCAACATTTCGTTGTGCAATTAATCGAAGCCCATCCAAATGTCCAGGCTGCCGTTCCTCAATCTTCTAATGCTTCACCTGACCACTGCCACTGACCAATGGTACAAGCACCAAGGTCTTACTCCGCACTAGCACAGAGCAACTCTCCGAGTTTGGTAAACCGGCTACAATATGTAAAATAACCGTTGTGATCAGTCGATATGAATGGACTTGTAGCGGGTCTTTGGAACCGAATTAGAACAAAAGATTTCCAAATCGGTTCCAAATCGTTCACGCGCCACCACCGCTTCTAAATCGACTAGTCTACTCCCTTCCATGCAAAACGTCTTCGAGATGCCGCAAGCGCCCTAATCGGTACCACCGCATGGTTTAAAAGCTCAACGTATTGAACAAGGTCCCAACAGTCTCTTGTCCGCAGTCGACTACTACTAGTATCTACAATGTCTAAACCTATCGAAGCGGGCAACTACTTCATCATCCACCAAGCCTCCGAGCTATACGCCGACTTGACTGACGACAAGCCTCAAGTCGTCGCCAACAAGGGCGACGGGGAATCCAAAACTCAAAAGGTATTCAAAAACACCTTTTCGAACCTCAAAACAACTGATTTTGTCCAAGTTTTTCATCGAACCGGCTCCAAGCTCCACCCTCCCCAACACTTACACTATCCGATTGGCATCTTCCGATGACGTTTATCTGACCGCCCAAGCACCCTTCCCCGTAAGCCATCCTCACAATCGTCAAAAAAAAAATCGCCATACTAACCAAGTCCACTAGGGATCTTCAGTCATAACATCTCCTTCATCGTTCCCCTGGGCAATCACCCAAGCCAAAAACGGTTCTTACAACATTAAACCCGCAACCAGCCCTTTAGAAAGGCGCTACTGGAGTCTCCCCACTGGCCAGGAAGGTGACGTGGTGCGTTTATCATCACTTTTTGCACCCCGATCTTCCTGACACGATTTCTGCAAAAGGTTACACTACAGCCCGGTCCAGTCGTTAACTGGACTTTGAATGTTGCTCCAGAGGATGACGAGTAGTAGGAGGATATTACTATATGTAACGTTGAAGCTACGAAAATAAAATTTCTTGTACGGCTCAAGTCCAAAACGAGAACAGAAGCAGTCGGACTCAACAACCATTGACTTGGAAGTTTACAGAGCAGTTCAGCTTACTAGAGGTTGGCGCTTGTTTGTATTCGAGTTTCAAACTACCGCGTGCATGATCATAGCGGTCCCTAACTTCCGTGTAAAAGTTAAGACTTAAAAGTTTGCAGAGCGGTTCAGCTTACTAGAGGTTCGTTTGTATTTGAGCTGTTTTGCTCAAGTGTAGTTTTACTAGTAGCCGCATGTACGCGTGCATAATCATAACGGGTTCCGTGTAATAGTTGAAATTTTTAACACACACTTCTTAAACCAAAGTTTTCAACTCGAGGCCTGTTGAAAATTGTTACATAGTGTCAAAAAGTCCAGACTCCATCAATGTCGACCTTGAGGTTGATCTCGATGGATCCAAACCCACCTGTCTCATAAGACATTCTCCCACCAAATCAAGAGTTAGAAACACAGACAGAGGATGAGGACAAAGCAGAAGAAGACCTTGACGAGCTTAATTAGGATTAATCTGACTGATTAACTGTGTATACTTTTTTAACTTGCAAGTTATTAACTGTTTCTATATATTGCTAATAACATTTGGGAAAGTCTTTCAGCCTATTAACTTGGCTTTGACTGCTACGCAGAACCCTAGCTTCCCCCAGACCCTGTGCCAGTGTCTACCTCTACATGTGTGTAACATTTCCTCTGGACCACCCTATATTCACTAGTGCTGTACTGTGTAAGATCAAAAGAAGAAAGTTATCAAGAAAACCAAAGGTAAGTAAATATAAGTATACTTGTCAGCTTGGTTACAATGTGAGATGACTAAAGACATGATTGTTCTTGCAACCATGTAATCCACATCAGAGCTTGTGGTTATAGAGCTTGGCATAACTTTTATCAAAAAAAATTCACCCTGTCCTGGAGCACCCACAGGCCTCTTGTAGATGTAGGGCAATGAGGACAGTGATATCAGGACATCCAGGGTTAAGCTCAGTAACCCAGTTCAGTCCAGTTCAACCCAAGGATCAACTGAAGGCATATGACACCTATCTGGAAACACTTTATAGCAATAGCTGGAGATGCTGTGAAATACAAGTTGGGACAGATGGAGAGTATACTCAGGTGTATAGGTAGAGAGACATCACAGTAAAACACAAAGAATAAATGAGATTTACTCTGGGTATGCTATAAGACCATGTTGGGTATGTGTCCTAACACTATTGGGCAGGTCCTTCCATAGATTATGCTCCTAGAGACAAACTCATTCAGTAAGGAGAGTGTTCTTTGAACATCAAGGCAGGTAAAACAGTCAGGATCGGAACTAAACTCATGGTATAACAGGTGGATCATCAATGGCTCCCTACACTCCTTTCCAATCAGAGATAGACTGGAAGGTATTTATTGGATGGTGAGAGACTCTCCCTCACAAGGTGCTTGTGATCATCTGCTAAATTACAGCCTTTCTAATGCAGATAAGTGTTTTCTAATTTCTTTGAAGTGTTGGAAAAGCTCGACCCTCATTCAAAGATACTTTATGTCAGAAAGTCAGTGCTATTCCAGTCCCTGGCAAACTAAAATACTCCTATTCCCTGATGCTCCAAATGAGACATTCACTGTACAGTACTCCAAGCTATTACCCCTCAGAGACCCAAAGACATCATCTATTGTCTGACCAAACCTTTGCAGCCAAAGTGCATTGGAGTTTACCATATGAAGGATAACATATCTACTTTGGGACAGGTCACAAGTACTACATGCAAGAACATTGCAAATGTCTTGCTGGGATGCCTGGTGGGCAGTAATAAGATTGGGGAGAATTGCATCAATATTATCACTGGTTCATGAATGCTATGAAGCAAGAAGATCTCAATATTCCAAATTTTCATGCTCTCTATCATTACATTCAATACATCAAAGATTTTGGTGCTACAGACAACTACAACACAGAGATGTTTGAGTGTTGTCATATAGATTTCACCAAGAGAGTGTCAAACAAGTAAACAAGTGAGATCAAATTTCTGTGGATGGAAAGACAAGAGAAAGTGGCTGGTACTCCTCAGGTCATGGAGTATGTGGAGATGCAGCAGGAGAAGGATTAACACAACTGAAATAGAAACATGCAAAGGCTCGATACAGAACTCACTGCTCAGGGTGTTGGCAAGGGAAGATGATAAAAGAACTATCATTTTTGAAATCAGCATTCATGATACCCATTATTGCCTAATACCATTCTCAAACCAAATTTCTGAAAATAGGGCTCATTTCTGGTAGGTCCCTCCAGCTTGTAGGTATTTGAGCAATTGAAACTGGTGCAGAGGGTTGATAAAGGGTATCTATACCTTTCCATTAGGAGTGACTTGCTCTGCATCATTAAGATTGACTATGGCCATGACATGGTAAAGTACTTGAGTGGCAAGGATGGTATGATAGGCACTGCCAGGTTCTTTGATATCAGCATCCCTTATTATGGCCGTGATAAGCTGCAAAAAAAAAATTGGGTCAAAGTTGCTTAAAAACCAGGTGAAGTACTGAAAATTGAGGGAAGTTTTTAATTCAGTCAGTAGGGAAGTTCTCAGACAAGTCAGGAATGTTCAAAGCTCATTGAGTCAAAGTGTCTTAGAAATTGAGTCAAACTTTTAGGCCTTTGGATAAGTTGTTCCAGGCATTGAGCAAAATTCTGTAGAGTGGTCAAGGGAGGTTTTCCAAGGTGGCATACTTCTTTTATTGCAGAGGGAAAGTTTCTTGAGGATGTGAGGAGAAGTTTTTTCATAGGGGAAGTTCTTTTTTTAAGGGGTAAGTTCTTTTCTAAAGGGAACTTCTTGAGATCTCTGTATTTCATCCAAGTACTAGTTAACCCAGTAGACAAGTAGGGATACAAATTTTAGTTGAATATCACATGTGTTGACTGGGTTGTGAGGTACAAGGGTGTATCACATGCTACAAGACTTTAGCTTGGGGATTTTTTCACACATGACCCTTCAGTTGCTTATCCACTACTGAAGAGGTTTGTTCATTTTTCCATCTGCCCTGTTGATACTTCTCTAGTCTGATTTCAACTTGTGTATCTGACAGGGTAATACAGTTGCTTATCTGCTACTGAATGTCTGATTTCACTCATGTATCTAACTAGATCATTGATCTTGTTGTCCTCTCAACTTGTCTGTTAAACTCTGTTTACTGAAGCTCAGCAGTCAAATCAGTCTTAATTCATGCTGCAGACAGGTAGTTTCAAGTCTGAAACATGTTTATTGAGGTGGGACAAGATCTATACTATTTTTGAAGTAACCATACCATTTTAGGAAGGTAAAGTCACACAAAGGGAGGGAGGGTCCTCATCCAAGGCCTTAAATTTTTATACAACCCCTGGTACCTAATTGATTTTTTGGTACCCCCTTGGTGGAAATCCTACATCTCGTTTGACTGGGTCGAGTGCCTTTCTTCATTATTGGAGGATGTGCCTATCTATCCAGCATCACCACAGATGTGACAAGTTCGTCCCTTTCCTGAGACTAGCTAGCGGTTGTTTGGCTTTCAGTATTCCAGCTGTGGCTGGGGGAAGTTCATACTTAGAGGCTGGTAATGAGTGAGTTCACATAAGGAAGGCTCTTGAATCTGGTGATTGACGCGTCGTTTGCGTTGTCGAAAAAAGAGGCGGTAGCATACACGTGTCGACATCACGCGCTGAGCTATTTCTGGCTCAAATTGAATTGCAAGCTATCGCCCACCTTCAAAGACAAACTGAATACGCCAGACTATGTAAAATATATACATTGGGGGGTACAATCAGTCAGATTGGCTAATTCTCGCGAACTGAACGAATGACAAGAAACCAACTGTAAACAAGTGACTTTTCGGTGATCGGCTTACATACCAGGTCTCGGAAAAGAGGTCAGTGTTTCGGATTGCGTTCCCGCCTTCCTCTTGGCGCAGTGGATGGAATGATAGAAGCGCAGTCCATTTAAAATTCCGCAGTGATGTTGATATCATGACTTGGCAGCAGCACGTCATGTCCAAATTCTTTCTCCGCACCAACGCCTCCGAAATTGGATCATATGCATTGGCGGCATTTCGTTGTGCAATTAATCGAAGTCATCCAGACGTCCAGGCTGCCCGTTCCTCAATCTTCTAATCCTTCACCTGACCAATGGTACAAGCAGCAAGGTCTTACTTATTCACCAGCACAGATTCCAGAACAACTCTCCGAGTTTTGTTTAACCAGATACAACGTGCAAATAACCATTGTGATCACTATAAGCGGTAGTGGATGTGAATGGACTTGTAGCGAGCTTTTGGAACCGAATTAGAACAAAAGATTTCCAAATCGGTTCCAAATGGTTCACGCGCCACCGCTTCTAGTTGACTAATAAGTCTACGACTTCCATGCAAAACGTCTTCAAGATGCCGCAAGCGCCCTGATCGGAACCCGCATGGCTTAAAAGCTCAACGTACTGAACAGGTCTGTCTCAACAGTCCGCAGTCGAACTACAATGTCTAAACCTATCGAAGCTGGCAACTACTTTATCATCCACCAAGCCTACGAGCTATACGCCGACTTGACCGACTCGGACGACAGTCCTGAAGTCATTGCCAACAAGGGCGATGGGAACTCCAAAACTCAAAAGGTATTGAACACCATTTCGAACCTCAAGACAACTGACTAGGATTTGTTTCAAGTGGTACATCGAACCGGTTCCAAACTCTACCCTCCCCAACACTTACACTATCCGATCAGCGTATTCTGTTGATGGTTATCTGGCCGCTCAAGCACCTTTCCCCGTAAGCTATAGCCATCCTCAAAATCGTCATACTAAAGAAGTCCACTAGGGAGCTTCCGTTGTAACATCTCCTTCATCGTTCCCCTGGGCAATCACTCAAGCCAAAAACGGCTCTTACAGCATTAAACCTGGAACTGGCCCTTTCGAAATCCGCTCGTGGATTCTCCCCAGTGGCCAGGAGGGTGACATGGTGGGTTTATGATAACTTTTCACAACTCGACCTTTCCATCTGACACGATTTCAAAGGTTAAACTACAGCCCGGTCCAGTGGTCAGCTGGACTCTGAATGCTGTTCCAGAGGATGTCGAGTAGAGGATATTACTATATGTAACGTTGAAGCGTCGAAAGTAAGATTTCAAGTCCAAAATGAGAATGGAAGCGGTCGGGAATTATTACTGCAACTCAATGACCATTGACTTGAAAGTTGCAGAGCGGTTTAGCTCACTAGCTAAGGTTCGTTTGTATTTGAGCTATACAATTTTAAACCATCCCGTGCATAATCATAACGCTCTATCGTGCCAGTGTCTACCTCTCCGCATGTGCTATGCACGCATTTATCCAATATATTCAGTAAAAGTAGCACTGTATGGTGTAAGATCAAAAGAAGAAAGTTGTGTACTTATACAGCTCAGTATAAATCTAGCTGGTGCTGTACTATAGTATTATTATTCAACCATGAGGACAAAGTGGCATTTACACCATTAATCTCATCCTACAAGTCATGATGTCTAAGACCACATGCATGTTAGTAAGTGCCATCTTCATCATGATGTAGCAATCCTTGCCTGTGAATTGAAGCATAATACCCATATCCAACCAAGAATTGGAGTAGGTAGGCCAGCTTGCCATGAATTTGATTGTTTATTCATCATCTGGTTGGTTTTGTGAAGGAGGTAATATGTCCAGTAAAGAGTGACTTCACAACTTCATTAGGGTTGTTCAAAGTGGCATGTTTCACTTTTCCCACTGTCACCAAATGTTTGTTGCTGAGTGCATGGCACTGCCATCATCATTACAGCAATGACAGTGTCAAGAGTCAAGACAGCCTCATGTATATCAGCAAGGCCAAGAGAAGAGGGCTTTGCCCATCACTCCCAATGGCACCCATCATTGTGCAACCCCTCCTTGACACTCCAGCACACAGCTCCAGCACACAGTGACCACACCTAAATTCATCAGCATGTCCATAGTACTTATCTGTCAACATATTATATTACAGTGCCTGTACTACTGAATAAACTTGAATGCTGCACCAACATAGTAGGGGCAGCAGTTGTGAATGCCTGCCAGATAACTGTACCCTGCTGGTCAAGGGCACATTTTCTGGCAGGCCACTTAACTGTTATCCAGTGGGAGTCACCAACTGACATGACAGGATGGCAGTGATCTATGTGACAACTGAATTTCAATTCAGAATATGCTGAGTGAAAGGAACAGTTAAAAGCAAGTGTCTGCAGTCAGGACACTAGGTGGCTACACTGAGAATTGTTTGAAACTTGAAACTTCTTTAAAAACATTTCAACCTAGCAGCAGTCAAGCAGCAGATTGAACACTACACTCACATGAGCTCCTCAAGATCACAATGTCAACCAACACCACAACCTCATTTCTCTTCCAATTGATTGATACACTGGTCCTACATATGAAATCACAGGTATGAACATTGGTGGCTTGTTAATGGGGTAGTTACTACTACTAGTTAGGTGGCTGGGCAAGAAGAATTTCATCCTTGAGATGGGACACAATAGCCACATAGGTACAGACTTGGTTTAATGTAAGGTATTGATGTTCTCTGATAACAAATTACACAAGAAGTGAGAGTAGCCATTGCTTTATAATGCCCAAACCAATTTTTGCAAACAGACCCACCAGTTTTTACTACTCTGGGGTAGATGCTGGCTAAAATAGAATTTTGTCAATACTAAAAGTTCACTTCAGGCTGCCCTAGGACCATACCACCTTAGGATCATCTTCCCTGAGGGATAAACAACCCTAAGGTGGCTTGAGGACCACAGGTCTGCCCAACCTATGTGGTCCTTGCTTTGGTCCTACAGTAGTCTGACCAATTCAAGGCACTGGACCTTTCCTGTTCCTAGAATCTGGTCCAACCAAGGGAGGTGGTCTGACCAGGTCTGACCAGGAGGTGTGTTACACTGAATTGGTCGGACCAAGAGGTGAGTTACACTGAATAGGTCGGACCAACAGCCATGATGTACTCACTTGGTCAGACTATTTTTTGCTTATGTGGTTGGACCAATAGGTATTCAAGCAGGCTTGGTCTGACCAGAAAGACATGTGCCTACCTGGTCCAACCAATATGTGTGCTTGCTAGTTGCTATGCAAGATCAAGCAAAGATTCCAATTGTTACGAACAATTGGCTATACTTTCAAGCCACAACACTGAAATTGATTTAAAGTAGACTATATACACAGACTCACTGTCAGTGTTAGAGGACATCAGTCTAATTTTCAGAATGAGGCTAATCACTTCTCTAATCTAATACTTTAAACTACTCATCCAAGAATCTGACCTCTCATTCCTTGTTCCTAGAATCATGAGTTTTGTGTTTTTTGAAAAGACATCCATCTTCATCATTCCAATGTCTATCTCCATCTGCCTGCAAGCCTGAATGAAGGGCTCAGTGACTGCCCTTACATTTCAGACTTGCAATGTGAAGCTGAAACTTTGATTTGTTTGCACCTGTGGCATGTTGATGGGCTTGTTGGAATGAACTGCGACCTGGTTGTGAATTCTGAATTGGACTAGGTAACAAACTTTTCAGTGGGCATTCTTCATCACCACTCTCATAGTCCTTCTCCAACTGCAAGTCTGCACTATTAAGAAGGGGACCCAGGCCACTCCCTGAATTGTTGTGATGTTGCACTTGGTTAGTGTTTGTTTTACCTTTCTGCTGTTCATTCCCTACATCCTTGATGTAACTTGAGGAGTCTATCACCAAGGAAACATGCACCATCTCCACACTGTCCATGCATTTTTGTTCTAGAACAATATATCAGCATACTCCCCACTAAACTTTATATGATGACAAACCTTCAGACCATCGCACCACTCTAGCCCCAGTGTCATCATCATCATCATCACCAGCAGCTTGATGGTCCCTTGGCTGAACCATCTTCTCAAGCATTTCACTAGAAAATTTGCCATTCTTGAAGTTGGTGAACCCATTTGAAGGTATTGGCGCATCTGGGCACCAATTAAGCAGGGTTACATGATTTTTGTATGCCCAATTCTTCCAATTACTCCATGGGATTGTTTTGGGTATGGGAAAGTCATTGTCTTCATGCAACTGAGCTATAGATAATATTAAGATTTGTATACAAATAAGGGCTACTCTTTACCAAAGATGTTTGGGAAGGTATCAGGGCAATGCTTGAGGAAGATCACTGTGGTGAAGAATGAAAACAGCTTATTATGGAAACACAGTCACTACTCAGAAGAATGGTACATTGTCAATGAGGCTCTTGCAGCATCAGGTGCAGTAAAGCCACTGATTGTCTTAGTTGTCTGATTTTCTATAGATGGTATGGTTGGATTAACTTATCAATTGAACCTTCAACGCTAGTATTTACTTCATCTTTGTGCAAATTGGCAAAGCACACTTGGATGGAGTGAAGACAAGAACCTTTGGGAGCCTACAAGGGCTGAGCTTCTGAATGCAAGGGTAGCAGCATTTCAGCCTTCAGTAATCAGGGCCTCAGACAATGAATCTGATGATGATCTTGAGGTGGAAGAAGATAGCTGGAGTGATGATGGAATTGTTGAAGCATTGGAGACATTGGACTTGGCTGATGGTTTCTGTGATTATGCTTATCATGAATACAATGATGATTGATTATTTGAATTTATTTGAGTTTACATCAATATGGTGCATAGTGCAAGTCTTTCTGGTTAGACAAAGCTTCTTTGAGTACCTATTGGTCTGACCAAGTGGGTACACCATGGCTGTTGGTCCGACCTATTCAGTGTAACTCACCTCTTGGTCTAACCAATTCAGTGTAACACACCTCTTGGTCAGACCAGATTCTAGGGTGGTCTGACCACTTGGTCTGACCACATAGGACCACCAAGGACCAGTGCCTTGAATTGGTCAGACCACTGTAGGACCAAAGCAAGGACCACATAGGTTGGGCAGACCTGTGGTCCTCAAGCCACCTTAGGGTTGTTTATCCCTCAGGGAAGATGATCCTAAGGTGGTAAGGTCCTAGGGCAGCCTGAAGTGGAAAGTTAGTTTAGGATGTTTCCTACCTTTTGTGAGCTCTATCTCTATCTGACCTGTTGACAACATGTATTCAGGTGCAGCAGAGGGCATGTCACACTTGTGACTGGGTGTGGCTGCTTGACACTTGAATCACCTTTTACTAAAATGTCTGAAAGTGAGTTTGAGTGCTTAAATCCTGACAGAAGTACTAAGATTGAGCTTAGGATTGACCAGGTAGGTGATCAATTCGATAAAGTACCAGATGGGGGGTATCCCAACCCTGGCCTAAAAACAGGTTTATAAACATGTTTGCAAACACTCATCAGGACCCCTGATAATTAGCTCAGAGGTTGGATACAAAATCTCATGATTTTGGGCCTGAAGCACTGTCCAAAATGTCTGAATTCTGCTGCTGATAGACTGGCCGCGGTCCGGTCTGGGTCAGGTCCGACCTACTTTTCCTGGACCCCGAACCGGACCTTAGGGTCGGTCCACCCATTGCCAGACCTGGATCCGCCTGCGGACCTGAGGTCCACCCAGGTCTGAGAGGTCCGGGTAGAAATAAGGCTCAGGGAGCCAATTTTGTTTTCCTTTCAGGTGTAAAACATCATTTCTCATTGATTCCAAGCCATTAAAAGGTCAGACAATGTCTATATAATGATTTGTTACTCACCAATAGCCTCCAGGTCCAGCAGGTCTGGGTCCGGGTCCAGCAAAATCAATGATTTTGCGGACCTGAACCTGACCCCCAGGTCCAGGTCCAGTCCAGACCCAGGTTCGCGAGGTCCTGAACTGGACCGCAGCCAGTCTAGCTGCTGACCTGTACAGTGGTGGTGAATCATGATAGATTGCACATTTTCTCTATAATGACAGTGCAGTATACCTTCAAACAACTTGTAGACAGAATATAAGGGTCAGATAGGCTAAGTGATATTTACTATGTATGGAAATTCTGGAGCTACAGCCTGATATTATGGGTGACCCTGTTGGCAGAAGCTGAATATCTTGATGGATAATAATTTTGAGCACTCAAGCTGCTTACCATCAGATTCTGCTTGAAGTTTTGCACTCACAATGATTGTAAGACGACGAGCAAAAATGAGAGCTTATCAGGCCACTCAAAGACTCGGAGAAACTTGTAATACCAAAACTAAAGAATACCGCTGATGGCTAAGGGCTTAAATACTAAATGGCTATCTTGGTTGACAAGTAAGCGTAGGTGAAACAAGGAGATAACAAGGGAAAAAGATAAGCTATCTGTGTCACATGTTCTGCGATAAGCTATCAGAAGTTAATTTAAAAGATAGCAGATAAGGGAAATGAAAGATAGCGTGATATGAAAGTAAAATGAAATAGGGTTCTGATAAGACACATGGGATAAGGCACGTGATCCGGGGAATTCATAACATTACCCCCCCTTTAAGATCATGGTCCCCATGATGGTGTTGTAAATTGGAACATAGGTTTGAAGGAATCGAGTATAGTTCGGTTAGACGTGATGACGATTCCTCGATTTATAGATGTCGGTTTCGGCTTGTGAGGATGTTTTTTGTGGAAGTTATCCACTTCTTCTTCAGCATGTCGGACATTTCCACGAGGTTCCCAGGAATTTTCTGCATCCGAAAAGCCCTTCCATTTGACCAGATATTCGATATATCGACCCTTTTTGCGACTGTCGACGATAGATTCAACTTCAAACTCCTCTTCTCCTTCAATTAAATCTGGCGGTGGTGGTGGTTCGTCGGGTTGGATATCGAAGGAGGGTTTGGTGAAGGGTTTAAGTAACTTTTCGTTGAACACATCATGTTTTCGTCGCCAGGTAGGATTCTGTGGTAATTTGAGCTGATATGCTGCTTGTCCCACCTTTTCTATGATTACAAAGGGTCCATATTGTAAGTGGTCTAATTTCTTGGCAGGTCGTTGGGTTTTGATGTTCGTGCCTTCTAGCCATACTAGGTCTCCCAGTTTGTACTCTCGAGATTCGGAGCGGTGTTTGTCGAATTGTTGTTTCATTGCGGCCATTGCTAGGGCCAAAGCCGCTTCTGCTTCTTGTCTCGCATTGGAAAGTCGTTTAACCCATTCTGTGGCCGAAGGTACTTGATCTCTTTGTAATTCGGTGCCAGTGTAAGGGTGATAACCGTGATCGACGAAGAAAGGCGATTGTTTCGTCATGGAATGAACTCGATTGTTGTAGCTGAATTCCATGATGGCACACCATTCACTCCAGTTGTCTTGTAGGTAATTGACAAATAGGCAGAGATACACTTCTACCTCTTGGTTTGCCCTTTCCGTTTGACCGTCCGTTTCTGGATGATAACCTGTGGATAGATGTCGTTTGATGCCAAGCTGTTTACATATTTGGTCCCATGCTTTAGCCACTGTTTGGGGTCCTCAGTCTGATATTAAGATTTCTGGAAGACCGTGGTATTGGATTACTCTATCTCGTATGAGATTGGCGAATCCTTCAGTGCTGAGTTCCATGTGCGTGGGTTCAACATGTATGCGGTGGCTGTAAGTGTCGGTGAATACTTCAATTGCATTGAAACCATTGGATTCGGGGAGGGGTCCAATCATGTCTGCTGTGACTTTGCGCCATGGTTGTTTAGGTATGTCGTGCGGGTTAAGAGGGGCGTGTAACGGTTGCCAATCAATTTTATCTTCTTGGCATTTGATGCAACCATCAACGTATCTGCGAATCATCTTCTGCATTTGAGGCCACCAATAGTTTCGCTGAATAAGTTCTTGGGTTTTATATCTCCCTGGATGTCCAGTTAAGGGATTGTCGTGATGGTCTCGGATGATTCGTTCACGTAGCTTGTGGTTTTTTTGGCACGTATATGCGATTGTCGTAAAAGATTAGCCCGTCTGATTCTTTCCATTTCTTGTCTTTCCCTTCTAGAGCTTGTTTGGCTGAAGGATCCATTCTTCATAATGGATCTTTTAGCTCAGGTAGGTACTCTGGTGGGTCGTGAATCACGACTGCTTCTAATGCTCTGAAGGTCATGGGCGCTAGCATGACGATATTTTCATTGTCTTTGTGTCCCATGTCGTGGTCTGGCCTTCTAGATAATAAATCTGCCTGTTGGTTCTGTTTGCCCGGTTTGTGGTGTAGGGTATAGTCATAGTCCGCTAGTTCCGTGACCCAGCAGGCTTGTCGTCAATTGAGTTTCTGTGGTTGTCGGAAGTATTGTAAGTTTTGATGATCTGTCCAGATCTCGAAAGTTTGTCTGGCTCCTAGCACCAGGTGTCTCCATTCTGCCAAGGCTTCCATGATTGCGAGCATCTCTTTGTCGTAGATCTCGTAATTTCGTTCTGTGGGTGAAAGCGCCTTAGAATGGAAGGTGACCGGGTGCCATTTGCCTTCTATCTGTTGTGAGATTACTGCACCGATCGCTCCTTCCGATGCATCTGCTTCTATCCTAAATTGTCCTTCGTCTTCGGGTATACGAAGGCAAGGTGCTGTCGTGATGGTTTCTTTTAGTGTGTCAAAGGCCACTTGTTGTTCCGCTTCCCATTTCCATGCATCGTTTCCAGTTAGCTGTGTCATGGGTTTCGCGATTTTGCTGTAGTCTTTAACAAATCTTCTGTAGAAATTGCAGAACCCTAGGAATTGTTGTAGTTCCTTCTTGTTGTTAGGGACTGGCCATTTTCGAATGCCGTTGACCTTGATTGGGTCCATTTCGACCTTGCCTTCTGAGACGATTAATCCTAAAAATTCTATTTGTTGTTTTTCGAATTCGCATTTTTCTGGTTTTAAATAGAGTTTGTTGGCACTGAGGATGGATAAGACCTGACGGATGAGTTTACAGTGTTCGTCTAGGTTGTTGGTGAAGATGAGTATGTCGTCGATATAGACGAGAACCTTTCCAGTATTGATTAGGTCTCGTAAGAGTTCGTTCATCATTGTTTGGAATGTGGCGGGTGAATTAGTGAGTCCGAAAAACATTACCAAGGGTTCAAATAACCCTCGATTGGTGAGGAACGCTGCCTTCCATTCATCTCCTTCTTTGATTCGTACATTATTGTATCCCCATCGTACGTCGAGCTTTGTGAAATGTTTGGCACCTTTCAGTTTGTTCACTAGCTCTTGGATAAGGGGAAGAGGATATCGATTCTTGATGGTCATGTCATTGAGTTTCCGATAATCCTGTACTGGCCTTAGCCTTCCATCCTTTTTCTTGATAAAGAAGAAGGGTGAAGCCATAGGAGATTTCGAGGGTTGGATGCGTCCGGTGCGTAAATGTTCTTCGAGGAATGCGTCGAGTTCTTTCTGTTCGTCCAGGTTGAGGGGATACACTTTGCATCCTGTTGGTTCTGATCCTGGTTTTAACTCTATGGCGTGGTCCCAAGGTCGATTTGGCGGTAGGGTATCAAATTCAGTTTTCTCAAAGACTTCCTCGAACCCCTTGTACTGTTCTGGGATCGGGTCTGTCTTCTTGTTTTTCTCGAATTCTTCTGCTAATGCATTGGTGATGGACTGATGAGCTCGCATGAATGCTTTGTCCCTTCATACGTTGCGAGATGGCTTTGGATATTTCATCCAGATCCTGTCTCCCTCTTTGACGTCTTCTGGTTCCAGTTCTGTGTGTCCGCATGCTGGGGGGCATCTGGTGAAATGTACGGACCCAGTATCCCAGTCGACTTCTGGGTTGTGGAAGCTCAGCCATTCGTGTCCTAGAAATACGTCTGATCGTCCCAGATTGGTGACTGCAAACTTTCAGATTTCTGAGTGTCCTTCTACGATCATTTTCATTTCTGCGTAGTGTGTGATTTTTCCGTTATTGTTTTCCGTGCCGTCTGTGTTATACGCTGAAATTGGGTGCTCCCATTTGTGCAGGGACAACCCTTTTTCTTTTGCGAACCATTGGCTGATGCAGCTGCCTGTACAGCCGCTATCAAGAAGCGCTTGTGTTTGATACTTGGTTCCCTTCTCTAGATCCTGGAGTTCTATTTGGACATTCAACTCCCAATCCGTCTTCGCGGTTCTGAAGATAAATTGTTTTGGTTCGCACAGAGTCTAGGGCTTCGTTGGTTGGAATATTCAGTAGTTTCTTGATGAGGTGCTGGTCTACTTCTCGTTGTTTTTGATCATGTACCCACTGCTTTAGTGTTCCTATTCCTGCTTCCGCGGCTAGATCCCGTAATCGTGATAGAACCCATAACGAGGAGAAAGGCTTTGGCTTCTTTTGTTCTGGTGGTTGTTCCTGGAAGTGACCTGAAGAAGGAAGGTTAGGTTCTTCGTCTTCGACTTCTTCGATCATTGTCTTCCATTTGTTTTCTGTTTTGACGCTGGACTCTTTTGCATGTGAAAAAGATGTATTCCTATTGTACAATGCCTCGGGGCATGTCTGACAAGAAATGTGTGCATAAGAGTCCTGAACCGGGGACGACGAAGTTGCGTCTGCTTCGCTCCCATCTAAAAACCCGCAGCTTTCTTTAGCTGTTCCTTCTGTTCGTCTGTGATTCCTGTAAAGTCGATGATTTCCAACGTGCACGTGGTGAAAGGTCGTTTGGGTGGGGGTTTGAGATGACAGTATCAGCCAGGGTGTTTGTTGTGACAGTCTGGGCACTCCCCTCTGCAGTCCCGAGAGAGGTGACGTCCCATTTTCTTGCAGTGTCAGCATTCAAGCAGTCGCTTGGTTCATGCCGTGTCAATGTCCATGGGCTGTCCTTGTCCCCCATAGGTTTGGGCTGGTGTGTATTGTTCTGAGACGGTGTGAGTGGTTCGTTGTGGCAGTGCATGTTGTCGGGGTGGTATAGGCTTTCCAGTATGAAAAGCGCTGAATCTGGATTTTTCTTCCTTGAGCGCCATTTCTATGTTGTACAGCCTTTGTTTTACCCCCTTGTACCTATTTGGGATTGGTATGCCTCCCCTGTATAATTCCGTGGTGATTTCGCATCGTACTTGGTTCTTCAGGAGGTCAATGAGGACATTGTCTAGCTGTTGATATCCTGCTGTCGCGGCTTTGAGTTCAAACCTAGTGAAGTACTCCGTTAAGGAGTCCTTCCCTTGTCTGAGTTGTCGTAGCTCGTTAGCTGCGTTGATTTTCAGATTGGGATCTTCGAAGGCTTTTCTCAGTTCTCCAATGAATTTGTCGTAATCGTTGGTGTTGAGGGCTCCAAGATAGAAGTTGTCCTCTTTCCAGTTTCGAAGCCAGTCCGAGGCAACACATGCTGATCCATCTTCGGTACCCAGGTATGAGATGACAAACCAGATTTTCTGTTCATCATCTCTGAACTCGCTGGCATACGCCATGAGATAGGTTTCGACTGCTAAAATGAATCCTTCCCATTTCGTTTTATCTCCCGTGAATCTAGGTGGTTTAGCGATTTTGATTTTTGAATTGATATTGGAAGGCGCAGGAGGGGTTGTGGCGGCAGCGACCGGGGTAACGGTGAGTGTTGAGTCCTTGGGGATTCCGTCAGGGTCTATGATCACTGTACTTTTTCTGTCGGGTCCTGACTAGAATGGTGCCCATATATCCCGTTGTTGACTCAAATATTTTTATCAGCTCTCCCACTAGTGAGTGGTCTCTCACGTGTTTGTGAATTTCGTATGTTGCCGGATCAAGTGAGTTTCTGAGGATGCGGACGAAGTGAGTCATTTCTAATCATCGGGACACATATAGTGTTAGTTCTCATATGATGCGCGCGCCTGGTAGGTCTTTGGGGAAGTAGTATGGCGGTTGCATGGTGTTCAATGTTTGGCTGGGAGCTGTTGTTGAGGCAGGCGTTGTTGTGGACGTTTGACTAGGAGCTGCTGCAGAGGTTGACGCCTCTGGCATGTTGATGTCTAGGTCTGTCATGTTCTAAATCGAACTTTCAGGGCTGATTTGGTCGGTGTTAATGTCCTGTGTTGTGTTGTGGAGATGGGTGTTTCTTCGAGTTCCCTTTTTGGTAGATCCTGAAGTGAAGGTCGTGGCGTTTCTGGTTCTGGTGATTCGGGCGGAGTGAAGAAGCTTTCTTCGTAGGGCACTGGAATGTTTTCGGGGTCGTCGGCAAAAGTGTCAAGGAACTGGTATTCTTCTACTGCTTCTTCAAGAAAGTCGGTTATGATAATAATGTCTCTGGGCTCGAAAGTTTTTCTGTCTGAATGATACCTGATTTCTGGAATGTATCCGACGTATACGTTGCGATAAACGTGGTACGACCCGTCAGGTTGTGCGTGAGTTACAAAGTGGTTTGGTCCGTATATGTTATTGATGTATCGTGTTAAGTCAATTGGAGCTGACACTGGCGTCCCTCGTCTCGTTAGACGGAGTGGTGTGGATGTGTTGGGTGTAGACATGGCTGCGATCGTGTTGTCTGATAGTGTCGTATATGGTTCTGATGGTTTCTTCAACTGCGACGGGGTCTCTTTCTTCGATTAGTTCCTGTTGTAGGATGAAGCCAAAGAAATCTCTTTCGTCGTCAGTTAAGATGTTCAATGTCCACAATAAATCTGCTGAGTGCAAGTAGTGTGCTTCTTTTTCGAGAGCTGCTCTGAGCACGCCCCAAATTTTCAAATTATCTGTATTTGGCATGCTAAAACGTCGGCAAGTGGTTATGAACCAGTCTTCCAACCGTGCTTGTGACAGACTTGCTACTCTCGTCTGAGTCTGGGAGAGCGTCTGGGCGTCTCCTTGTCTGATTGTCGTTTGCGTTTGTTGCGCCGTGCTGGCATCTTCCTGGTGCTGTGCTGAAATGTTTCTAACTCCGCTGCGAGGAGTTTGCCTTCTTCTGATTGATATGGTTCTGACCACGCTGCAGTGTCGAACCCAAAGCTTATGTCTGTATTGATTCCTCTGTCTGTGCTGTTGCTGTCTGTGCTGATCCCGGTATCTTCGTAAAGATGTCCCCACCTTCCTCAGTTGATGTCGTCGAACCGTTTTTTAAGACTTATAAAAGTCACTAGAGGAATGTGAGCGGTGTAGTCTACCAGGTTAGTGTTGGTGCTGTTATCAATGTATTCTTTGACTTCTGGTTCAGTCTTGGTGGCAACGCTATTATACGTCTTTCTTCGACTAATCCAGTCCTGTGTGAAGAGATGAGTGTAGTAGATTCTGCTGATGTTCCCGGGTGTGTAATCGAACAGGGCGGAGAATCTGTTTATGACGTCGTTGATTCTTTGGTGGATAGCGATGTATGGCGTAAAATTAGAGTCGAGTTGTGCTTGGTGGTGTCGTCGGAGTATCCGGTTGTTTTGGGCTTTTCGTTGCTGCTCAGCTTCCGTGTGTGCCACTTAAAGCCGTTAGCAATTCAAGATCGGTTAGTTTTGTCTGCTCACTGTCGTTTGTCTTATTGGGGACTTCCCGCTAGCCAACGGTACTACCAAGTAAGACGATGAGAGTTTACAGGCGAGTTGCTCCGATGTGACAGTTTCGAAGTACGCGTAGATGTCAATTGATGCGACGGCGTCGTTCGAGGCAATGCCAAAGGACTCGGAGGAGCGAGTAGATGATGAGGATGAGGTAGATGCTAAGGATGATTTGAACGACCTCGGTGACTGTCAGAGGTTCGTGTGTGAGGAGTTGTTCAGTCGTTGTTGCGACCTTGGCGAGTGGAGTGATAAGAGTTAGTTTTGGTATTTTGTAAGACGACGAGCAAAATGAAAGCTTATCAGGCCACTCAAAGACTCGGAGAAACTTGTAATACCAAAACTAAAGAATACCGCTGATGGCTAAGGGCTTAAATACTAAATGGCTATCTTGGTTGATGAGTAAGCATAGGTGAAACAAGGAGATAACAAGGGAAAAAGATAAGCTATCTGTGTCGCATGTTCTGCAATAAGCTATCAGAAGTTAATTTAAAAGATAGCGGATAAGGGAAATGAAAGATAGCGTGATATGAAAGTAAAATGAAATAGGGTTCTGATAAGACACATGGGATAAGGCACGTGATCCGGGGAATTCATAACAATGATCAGGTCAGTTTTGCCAAAATCACCATTTTATCTCCAGCATTACTTGCCCAAAATTTGATAAAATTGTATGTGACCCCCCTTAGATTTTCAAGCAGAATCTGATGGTAAGCAGCTTGAGTGCTCAAAATTATTATCTATCAAGATATTCAGCCTCTACCAACAGGGTCACCCAAAATATCAGGCTGTAGCTCCAGAATTTCCATATATAGTAAATATCACTTATCTGGATCTTAGCCTATCTGAACTCTATATTCTGTCTACAAGTTGTTTGAAGTTATTCTACAATGTCATTATGGAGAAAATGTGCAATCTTTGTAAAAAATCATATTTTTGCCACCAAAAAGGTGCGTAAAATTAGTAAAAACTCAATTATCTTCTTCCAAGTCCTCTGTATTGTTGTTGTCATCCTCCAAACTCTTTTTCCCACACAATTTCCCCATGGCCAGCTGCAACTAGGTCTGTGTTTGTCTTCAGCTCCCTCCACACTCCAAACATTTCAGTAATAATCTCTATCTGTGTCTCTCCCAGGAGCTTCACAGAATCAGATGGGATCTTGCTGAGGAAACAATGTGGAGGCAGATGAACATAGCCAGTGATATGCCTTGTGAGGCAAGGGGAAGGTGGGATCCAATCCCATGACTGGGGGTCCAGTCTTGCCAAAACAAGGTTACATATTTGGCATCCAAGTAGCTCCTGGAAAGCCCAGAGCATCACAGATTATGCAAAAAACTTACCAAAAAGATCTAAGTTCATCATGGCCTCATATACCATTGCCCCAGAGGTGCATTGTCTATTTTGCATCTGTCAGACTCAGAGTTATGTTCTGGGGTCCTTGTCATGTGCAGTGTGATGTGTTATACTCAGACACCACAAGCTTCAGTGCTTCAGCACCTGCCTGGTCCTGGCCATTGCTTCATCTGTTATCTTTAGTAAGGTATGCTTACTCTCTGAAAAATCAACCAAATGGAAATGTGCAGTTATCTTAATTGAAAACTAACTGTAGACAATCTGATCTTGACAAATTTCAATGCAATAGTCAAGCACAATTTTTGCAGCCTGAGTGCCTCCATCTGGTTATCCAACTCATTTATTATGGTCTCAAAAGGAGCATTCCAGTGCCTTCTCTACAGAGTTTCCATCAATTCCAATGTTCCAACAATGCCATGAATCATGTACAGACCAGCCACTGCATATTCAATATCCAGATTTGTCCTCCTGATATGGCTTCAAGTTTCCAAGAAGGGGGTCAGTCCTAGAGTTTGCAAACAGTCCAATTTAGTTCACTAGTTATGGATCACATTTGCACATTTGGCTATCTACTCAGTCAGGGTATTAAGATGTGTAAGTGGGGTGGCCAGTCTACCTGACATAAAACCACTTACTAGTGAACTGTGTCAATGACTGTGGTCTAATCTTCTGAATGATCTTCAGGACTTCATGAGGTTCTGCAATGGTGTCCGCATGCACTGCACAAAGACAACAACAAGCTTGAACCATCTGGTCCATCACAAAGTCAAGCTTTCAGTGACTATTGCAGCTGGGACTTCCTCATGAAAATACTGGATATGTCAGTGATTCACGAGCTTAAGAAGGCCATGGGTGCTGACAAATTGCTTATTTCACTTCCATCAAGTTTTCTGCATGTGCACAGGCAGCCTTTGAATCACTGAACATCCAAAAGCTGACAATGCAGAATGTTTAGGAGGTATTGACAGCCATGTACCAGCTCCTCAATCCACTCTTGACAAGGGCCCCTTGTAAGCTCACATATAGATGAATACATATTTGTGTCACAGCCTGACAGTCACAGAGTGCCACATCAGGTTTCTGGAGAAAAAGCTCAAAAAGCTGCAAGTAAAAATGTTAGGGTATGTTTTCTAATTAGGTGAACTATGTAGCAAGCCAAAAAAATAAAAAGCTCACATAAAAAGGTCTACAAGCTCAGATTTTCTGTGCTGTTGCTGCCTGTTGGGCCTTGCCTTGTCGACTTTTCGACTTTTTAGCTTGTTGACAAGCTGGAAAGCACAAAAAGTCAAAAAGAAAACCTTGAGATTACTGATGCAGGACCCCAGTCACCCCATGCATGGGAACTTTTGAACAGTGTTTAGATCAGGACAAAATGCTGCTTTAAGTGCTTCCCTTAGGGCAGGCTTTAGAGTCCATCCTAAAGCTTTCTCAAATACTGTATTTTATTAAACACTCAAAATTTTATTCTAATCTTTGCATTTACAATTCATCTCAAATGTAATATTTCAATTAGAATTTCAGACATGAATCAAAGGTTATATAAAATACTGACTTTTGATCTGAGTCTTGGGCAAGGCCCAAATGTTGGTCCAAATCCAACATTTAGATCAACATTTGAACCCAATAAGTGCACTAGGCCATACAACTGAAATGTTGAACCAAATCCTTGATTTGGAGCAACATTTTGGTTGCACCCTGGAGCTTGATTTGAATCCAGTGTTTAGAAAAACATATAGTACACATGCTAAGTTTTTGTCAGAATGGTGTATTTGAGGCCAGCCTCAAACACAATGAGTGGAATAATATTTTGAGTGCACTCTAAGTGTTTTGTGGAATACAATATTTGAACAAGCTTTAAGATGTTGTCTAAAGCCTGCTTTAAAGGAAGCCTTTAAGGCAGTATTTGATCCTGGCCTAAATGTTGTTCAAAAGTTTCCATGCCTGGGGTGAGTGGTAAGTACATATTTAGCTCTGACAAATGCAAAATAGACCATGCACCTCTGGGGCAATGGTACTCATATGTTCACATGGCTCAGTTGGATAATGTCCTACTTTATGCATTAGTTCAACTCCTCATGATAGCATTTTATTGAATTAGCTCAGATGCTGAAAAGTGGCTAGTTAGAGTGGGGGTTAGGTTGCCACAGAGTGGCTGGTTAGTTACAGTTAGTTTGGTTAGGGTGCCATGCAGTGGCTGGTTAGTTAGGTTTGGATTACAGTATATTATATAACTAGGCCACGAATGCGGCTGTTTACTCTATTTATATGGTAATAGTCTGCAAACTCAGACACTTCTGATATGGTCGTTTATGTTGAGCTGCTTGTGTTGGGTTTAACAGTGGGTGGGTAGGAGGTGGAGATGGAGGATGTGAAGACATCAGTGGAGCCCCAGATGACTGTGGATGCAAAGGCCACAGTGGAGAAGTCTGGATCAGAGATGATGGTAACTGGAATGGGGTAGCCAGATGTGAGTGGGAAGGCAAAGGATCAGTGTTGGGTGTACCTTGAAGGAATAAGAGATGTTTTGAAGATAATAGAACATACCTAGGGTGAGTCAAGCATGAAAAACATCAGTTGGGACAGAAAGACAACCAAGTTCAGGGAAGGAGCCATGTTTGGGGTGGAAGGAGTGGGTAAATGACCTACAGACTGCATAGAAGGCTGTGGAAGTGATATGTTGTGTCTATGGACTGTAGTATGGGGATCAGTTCCCCAGGAGTTTTGGATGGGCACTGGAGGCTAAAACAGCAGTACTGAAGATGGAGTAGGTAGGCCACAGCTAGTAGGTTAATGAAGGTGACAATGCAGCAGTAGTTTGTCATGGTAGCTGTGTTGCTGAGGTATCGGCATCACATGAAATCCTTGCACATGAGTTATTTTTAGAAGTTTACAAGTCTAAGAGGTCACTCACATGTCACTGTCCCTCAATTGAATTAAATCTGCCATGACAGCCCACTACAGGAGGCTGTGAGTGTCTTTGAAGGGTGAGGTATATCGAGGTGGACTGTGACATATGTGACATCACGTCCTTTCATTACTCTTGCAAGTTGGCTACATATGTACTATCCCTCATCTACTCCTTCAAAAGAGCTCAGAAATAAGACAGACATCAATTGTGGTCATTTTCCAACTCTTCTCAAACATGCATCAAGAGCCATAGTGCCTTCTATATAAGGTAACCATATACACTATCTGTATACCATATATTTACTGTGTACCAGGTCCTGGGCCAAAAGGCCTATATGTATACATATACAGATATAGTTATAACTGTATAATACAGTTATATATATAGTACAGTTGGAGCCTTAGATGTACCTATGGTACAATTTTCAGATCCCACATTCCCCTTGTTGCAAGGTGTCAATTATGTTGGAGAGGCAGCATTGTGAGTGTTGGAAAACTATGACAAAACTTGCATGAGACCTTTTCAACATTGTCAGCAAACCCAACACTGGGGCATGTTTAGATCCTTTTCTGGCAGTTTAAGGTTGGTAATAAGAATAAACTGCTTGGTACAATAATAGCAGTCCAGGGAACAAGTTGGAACAATGGAGAAGCTGGGGAGGCTGGGTTGACTGTGGACCATGGTTGGAGCAAACTCATTGTCATGATGTCCAAACTTTTGATCCAACCTGATTCAGCTGACAGCTGCTGCAACATTGTCCAAACTCTGGTCCTCCGGATCTAATGTGCTCCACCCAGCTAGCAAATTTGTCTGCACTTGCATCAACACTTGGTAGGTCAGGCCTAAATTTTGTCTGAATTCTATATCTGGGTCAATTATCAGGGATTGTGTTTGACACAGTATCACGTGCCTAAACTGATCACATCGATATCTGATTGCCTATGTGGCAGGACTGCTCCAACATCATTCTATCTTGCAGACCATTTTATAATGGCTATTCTACAATGTATGGTAGAAAATAAATATGGGGCAGTGGGACAGTCACAGATTCCCCAATTACTAGTACTGAATGTTCTCACTAGTAGGTTCAGGTTCGGAGGTTTGGACCAGCAGTCTGATAAGTGGTTTGATAATGATATACTACCAATTGACATGGTGTATGCAATTTTTTTAGGGATCGGTAGGCCGACAAATTCAAATATGGAAGGTCAACTGTGGGAAGATCAAATCATCACCGCTCTGCTGGTGCCTGCCGGTACCTGCCGGCCACTTCGCCACCTTGCTATTTTTCGGATTACTTCTAAATCCACATCGTAACACATATAAAAAACGACCGTGGATAATCCTTGTCTGTCTACAAGAGACTAAGTTTAACCATCAGTCTGTATTGCGGAATAGAGCAGCCGTGCGTGCGTTTGATGTCATATAGTTACACTCTGCCTTCTGTCAAGTGGAGCGAGCTGCTTATAGGCCTAAGGTATAGGAAGGATTCTGACCTACTGTACGGAGTATATAGTATCGATGAAAAAGCTGAATTTCTTGAGACAACCCTACTACTATAGCTACAACAGCATAAAGCGAATAGCAGAGCCTCAGAGAACAGCGCAGCGGATGGAATGAAAAAAGCGCAGTCCATTTAAATTCCGCAGTGATGTTGACATCATGACTTGGCAGCACGTCAAATTCTTTCTCCGCACCAACGCCTCCGAAATTGGATCATATGCATTGGCGGCATTTCGTTGTGCAATTAATCGAAGCCGTCGAATTGTCCAGGCTGTCTGTTCCTCAATCTTCTAATGCTTCACCTGACCAATGGTACAAGCAGCAAGGTCTTACTTTATTCATTCATCCGCACCAGCACAGAACAACTCTTGGAGTTTGTTTAGCCGGCTACAATATGTAAAAACCGTTGTGATTACTATAAGCGAAGTGGACGTGAATGAACTTTTAGCGGGTCTTGGAACCGAATTAGAACAAAAGATTTCCCAAATCGGTTCCAAATGGTTCACGCGCCACCGCTTCTAGCTGACTAGTCTATGACTTCCAGGCAAAACGTCTTCGAGATGCCGCAAACACCCTAATCGGAATCTGCATGGTTTAAAAGCTCACGGATTGGACAGATCTCTCTTAAGAGTCTTCTCTCGTCCGCAGTCGACTATGTCTCATCCTATCGAGGCTGGCAACTACTACATCATCCACTCAACGTTCGACTTATACGTCGACTTGAACAAGTCTCCCGACGACGGCGACCTCTCCGGTGCTCAAGTCGTCGGTAACAAGTCCAATGAAGAATCCAAAACTCAAAAGGTATTCAACACCATTTCGAACCTGAAGACAACTGACTAGGATTTGCTTCAAGTGGTACATCGAAGTGGCTGGAGGTACCCTCCCCAATACTTACACTATCCGATTGGAGTCTTCTGAGACTGCTTACCTGGCCCCTGTGGCACCGTACCCCGTAAGCCGTCCTCACAATCGTAAAGATCGACGGACTGAGCGTCCACTAGGGATCAAAAATTCAAGTGTCTGCTACATCGTTCCCCTGGACATTCACTCCAGCCAAAGGCGGCTCTTACAAGATTACACCTGGAAATATCCCTTTCGAAGGCCGTGCGTGGACTCTCAGCACCGGCCAGGAGGGTGAAACGGTGGGTTTATCGTAACCTTTTCAAACTAGACTTTTGAACTGACGCGATTTCCAAGGTTGCACTACGCCCCGGTGCATCCACTACGTGGAATGTGACTTCTGCTAAAGATGATGATGGTTATGACTCGGATTGAGTAGTGAGAAGATCTATGTAATGCTGAAGCTTCGAAAGCAACAAATAAATGAAATTTCTTGTATGGCTCAGGCGTTGATTAGGAAGGCCTAGTCCAGTCCAAAATGCGAATGGAAGGGGCATTGCCTGGCATTACTGCATCTCAACGATGGCAAAGGACGGACTGTGAAGATCTGCATACTCGCCATAAGAATTATGGAAATGGAATAATAACCTTACAGTTACAGCATCGATTTCTGTTGATCGAGTTGTGGGATTGTTATTACTTAATACGGGGCACGATGATTGCCTCGGGAGTAT
Source organism: Megacollybia marginata (assembly GCA_003313965.1). NCBI lineage: Eukaryota > Fungi > Basidiomycota > Agaricomycetes > Agaricales > Porotheleaceae > Megacollybia > Megacollybia marginata. The sequence goes on from QLOY01004113.1 coordinate 25,777, forward strand.
CTTCCAGACTCCTCGCACCGCTTTCGGGTACCAACATGAATGTACGTTAGTTTCAGATTCTTAGTGTAGTTCCGCAGACCATTCGTAAAGTTTGTGTTGTCCTTTTTTATCCGTCGAACATTGACTTAGCGGTTCGGCTTCATGATACGTTCTCAATCTCTCATTCATTGTCCTATTCACACTTTTTCTGTAGTCATAAGTCGTATTCATTGAGAAATCTAGGCTTATTTCGAATATTCTACTCTAAGCGATCGTAAGTTGTATTTTAAGGAATATCCGAACCATTTCCGTGCAAACTACCAATTGGAACTTGCCTCACTCCTTACAAGACAACATTCATCTCATTCGACAGCGGGTACCTTTTCAACTCTGGTGGATGGTAGTTCGATTGAGATACCCATGTGTGACTGTCTACCATGCTGCGCGAGTTCAAAGCACGCGGGAAGATTGAAACACTCACATTGGCACTTTCTGATCTGTTCACACAGCTAAAATCAGGTTCAAAGGTATTGATAAGTTCGAGTCTCACCGGAGAGCACCTAAAATAAAGGTAATCAGAGCCTGTATAAAACAATTTAAATGACTCAACTCGGTCCTGTCATGGCAAAGACTTCTGAACCAGCAAGACCAAGGGGTAGCCCCTTATTCCATGGCCTTTTCCTAATATCCTGACGGATATTCAACCAATAGAGTAATGTGAGGACATAAAGATGGCTGAGGGGTAGAACGAAGATACATGAGACTTCCAGAAGGTGTAAGCAGAGAAGTAGCACGATTGAATAATTACTAACCATTGGAGTTAGGCACAATTATATAAGCAAGCAGGGTGCCTAATGCGCAGAGAGCCGGAATACAACCTGCCTCCAAGGATTTTAGTTTCGAAGAAAGTGTGTCATTGCGCTACCTGGACGCTGATCTTCATTAAGCGATAAATCGTACTAGGGCGGGATCAGTGATTCTCCCATCAAACTATCAGACTCAAGTACTCACGTATCCACAGACTTGT
>QLOY01004114.1:0-22655 GCA_003313965.1 Megacollybia marginata
AATCTATGCATAAGGCTACGACAAGTTATCATAATCTATGCATTAATCCTACTGAATCAGCTGAGTATGCAAACTCGTACCGGATTCCGTTTTTTATAGGGAGTAACGAACGAGTGCTGAAGAGACTTGAATGGCTTCGCAAAGGCAGTCCCTGTAAGCTTGCTATGTTTTTCAGCAGCTCTGAGGATCTCAGAAACTGAAGTGACTACGGTCTTGGAGGTGCGGAGTTTGTGCGAAGACTGGCTTGGTGTCCTCCTAATAAAATTGACTTGAGCATCAACATTGATCGTTCTGAGGAGAGACTTACCAAGAAAGTGTTGGTCTTCTCAACATCCCAAAAACATGACCTATCATATAAGCCCTGACAGGGATTATAAGCTCCATCAGTCCACATAATCAGATCGAAAGCCTTATAACTACGTATATAATCCTCTATGTGCCTGATAGAAGTATATAAGCATCTGCCAGGCTGTCACTCAGACTATAAGGCTGTTAGTAGCTTACATGCGTGGTTGTAAGGCTTATAGCTTGAGTATAATCACTTACCAGGTGTTTATAAGGATGCTAAGCTGAATAACTGGCTGATAGACTCTGATAAGTCCACATACCTAGGTAGTATGGGGTTCTGTAAGATTGCAAGTGTCTGCAAGGACATATACACAGGTCGTAAGCCTTACCAGAAAGCCATAAGGCTATATACATAGGTCATAAGCCATGCAAGATACTTACATGACCACAGGCCAGGTTGAATGAGTATATATAAATGTATTACGACTCAGGGTAACCATACTTCTCCTCTTCTCCATATTGCTCCTCCGGTTCATCGAGATATTCTAAGTCGTCGTCATCAGACTCTGACCCAGATATGGAGTCAACGTTGCTAGACGAATCTTCCTCTTCCATCTCGTCATCACCCAAGTCATCATCCAAGTCCAATGATGCAACATTGTCACCCATGGCAACATCAATCTCAGCATCTCCAGCCTCTTTGACAGTCTCCTCCAATAACCCCAACATCTCACGGACTTGCTGTTCAAACTTGTTAACCGCTTCTCGTGTTGAGATGTGTCCAACCCCCCCTCCCAAAAACCTCATGAACATGTCATGATCGGGAAATCTAATGATGTCTCAGCCAAATGAAGAGGGAGGTGATGACATACGGATTCACATAGTATCGATAGTACTCATCTTTCTCTCCTGCCATTTCTCCTTCTGCAAAGACTGGAATTAAGTGAGCAGCACGAACAATGTGCTTGGGGTCAATGAAGACATATCCCCATCGGTCGTCATCCCCAGTTGGACCAACACGATGCATCCTCTTCTCTTTGAAGCCTCCCTTCACCACCGTATCTACAGCATAATGCTTGACCCAAGTATTTGCTGCTGGCTCGTTTTTGAGTCCCTTCCAACGTGTTCAACAATAACATGGAATATAGCATCAATGCGACCGTATTGATAGGGGTGTTCCTCACCAGCTGCGTCTGGAGGGAGCAGCATAACATCAGATCGAGTGTGAGGATTAATAACATCTTGATCGCGTCGTACGTCGTATGTTGTGTAATTAAGACGGAGAACTCGGTGGATGTGCAGAGCATTGTTGACAATAATCACCTTGCTTCGTTCCTGATCAGAATATTCGTCAGCTTCGTTCCCAAGGAGACAGTCCAATAGATGATCCTTGAGATCACGATAGAAGTACTAGCTACCGTCAATAAGACTTCAACACAGTGAAAAAACTACCTTAACCGATGGATCATGAGCATACAATTTGAGAAAGTTGTCAATCCGAATAACTTTTGCAGCTCGTTTCGATCGGGTGTAATGTGTAGTTGGATCGTTTTTCTCTAACATGTCAAGACCCTCAACTATGAATGTATGGCGGGCTTTGGTTGACTCATCAACTGCATGAAGACGACGCCGCCGTTGCTCCTGCTTTGCAACTTGTTTGACATAGTTATTTTTGTTAGTGTATCGGAACCACTCTTTTGAGGTAACGTGCTCAAGCTCGCCCTGCAAACATTATTAACAACTCAATTAGGTGCTAACACGTACTCTCTGGACTGAGATAGTATCCAAAGTACCGAAATAAGGAATTTGATTGGGATAATGTCCAAGGGCGTGATATTTATACGTGCTAATGCTGAATTCCTTCAAGCCTGCAGAGGAATCGATAGCATCGGACCCAGACTGTTCCCTAGATGCCTTCTTGCTTTGACGTCGTATCCGCAAAGCTTGTTCCTTGGGAAGTTCTCGTGTTTCATATGCGGGACAGACCTTGTACTTGAATCGTCGCATTTGGACTCCGACTTCTTTTGTGAAGTGGGTGAAAACAGCGATGGTGTAGGTGGTATGTAGACGTAGCTTGGCGAGTGCATGCCAAGTTCCCAACACAAATAAAAGATCCATCACAATTTTGTTGTGATCAGATGGGAGAAGACCTGCGAAGCATGCGATACAGCACTGAGAGGTCAGTTTATTCTATCGCTGAAACCAGTCTTACCTGTAAAATGTCTTCAAAGTCGCGTGCAGCTAGTCGTTTCATTGCAGACACACTGTCCCTGAATCGTCGAATCTTCCTTCCAAATGCTATAATTTTTCGGAACCTTCGGACCATTAAGCAGAAGTTTTTGTGAAAGTCACACTTACCGCTCATCAAGAATATGTACACTGTCCTTTTTATGGGCTCGGAGGATTCGGATAAGGTGTGTGAAGACTGACTTCCAAACACCAATCTCGAAGTCATGGAGTATATCAACAGGGAACAGTTTATACATATCCAGCCCTAGCGGACCTAAACATTCCGCGAATGCATTCTATACTATATTAGCTGTTGAATAACAAAATAAGTTTTTCGTACCACTGTAGGGACTAATGATCCGTGCTCCAATAGTCGCCCAACGGCCTTCCCATTAACACTATATCCTCGCTCAAAGATCCATTGCCGAGCAGTCTGAACACGGTCAGCAATGCGATCATTATATATACATTCCTTTCTCTCTCGATTCTTCATATCATTTACAGTTCCCATCCTCTCGACATCATCCCGATGAATTAGGCAGAGAGGACAAAGAAAATGACTGAGATTCTTAATACCGGCCAGAAGAACTCTTCAATGATGCTTAGATATACATTCATTCGACCAAGGGCACTTACTTTTCAACATAGTCACAGGAATGAGCAAAATACCTCAATAAGAAGCGCCGAACAATGGAGTCAGCACATTCGAGGTCAATCCCATATTTGTAGGCCTCACGAAACCGTTCCATCCCAAGAATGAGGCGGTAGATGGCATGAACAAGTTCGCGTTTCAAGTGCGCCAGAACACCAGCTGTGGGAGCTCAGCCAAACTCCTTTCGATATGCTTCAATTACCGTATCATCAAGCTAAAAGATTTATAAATATCAGTCTGAAAAGATACGATCTCATACCGAAGGAATATATGCTAAATGATGTGCAGTATGTGAACGAGGCTTTGCAGTGTGATACTTTGAAAGACACCCAAGAAACCAATATATAGGCCATAAGCTAGCCGATCCGAAATTGGTGAGCATAGTGGAGTCGGAAAATCCCTTTATTGGAAGAATAACCGTCTCGATATCGGATTGAGAGGTTGATGCAATTAACTCTGCCTCCAAATCCCAATAGAGATCCGACATGTAGGCCTCACAGTGAACACGCATGGCTGGGCGATCATCCGATGGCTTCCACATCTGTTTGAAACCTTTGAGGTGCGCAGAAAGGAATGACATGTCCTTTACTGCTGATCTCAGGAGCTCAATGGGATCACGAAGCCAAATTCCACTGATCGTGACCTTTGGAGCGTCAGCTTCGGATTCAGATCGAGACTTCCAGCAAGGAAGCGGAAGTTCGACACTATGCTCTGTCCAACCATCTGCCACTGCAAAAGGTAGGGAAGCGGCCGAATTGGGATTGTCAAGCAGTTCGCAAACTCGTTTACAACTCCAAGTCGACGGAATGTCCTCCTTATTAAAAAAATCGGCTCGCATGATTCCATGAACGAGATCATCCATGTCACTATAGGATTTCTCGCGGCGACCAGTATACCAGCTAGCCATGCGGAAGTCGAACTCGGATTTGAATGGAGCAAAGGGCGATACTTGTCCAAAGGATTCACCCAATCCTGTTGGCATATTGGGTGTTAAATCCCTCGTATCAAAGACGGGCGCGTCCGTCAAGTCCTCTGGATCTAGGAATGCATCTGGTAGGGTCGAAGGGTGACGTTGATATATCCGATAAAGACCAAATTCATTTGGCTCTGTAGTAAAAAGCTCTTGTTGGATTTCGACTGGAGGTGGCGAGGGAGACTCGGAGGCGCGTACTTCTTCATCAATCAAATGGTAGGGCTCGGGTTCGGGTTCGGGTGGAGGTTCGGGTTCTTGAGTAAATTGAGATACCGAAAAACCACGACCTGCAGAAGGCAGGAAGTCTTGAAGCGCTCTCGGTTGTACTATCCGTCGCTTCGCATGTTTAGGCTTCCATGGATCGATTATTTCTTCCTCTTGTACAGTGGGTGGTGGCGAAGGTGTGGGTTCATGTGCTATAGACTAACAAATACTAAAGAAATTTGTAGAGCAGCAAAAAGTAAACATACCTCAGGCTCCGATGCATTCATTACAGGCTCCAAAACGCGGTACATCGTGTCCCAATGCCCTCTCCGCAAGGTCCCTCCCAGTTTGCTCAATTTTCCACGAGCAAGCTCGCCGTCACTGGAAGTTTTGCCCAGCTGCCAAACAATTCACGCGCAGTGCATCGACATCGAAAGATTTCCCATCTTTGGTTTTCTTGTCCCTTCTGTCGCTCGTTTCTCCCGAACGCTTCGAGGTGGAGCTTCTTCGGTGTTGCGAGTATCTTGTTAGTGAGTCCTCTGGAGAGCTCAAGGAGGAGTACACAACGAGGGTGGGATGGTTGGCAGGCAGGTACCCAGACCTACAGCTAGCGCCACTGAATTACAAGTATGCTGAACAACATCGAACGCGAAGTCTTCTCTCTCCTCTTTGATCCTCGCATCATCAAAGACGAAGCTGAACGAGAAGGAATGCAGGCTGCAGCTGGAGGACCTAGTTCGATGAAGAAGATCCCTCGTCCGTTCCAACGCCTAGTCGCTGCACAGGTTGAGAAGAACAGACGAGATCGTGCGATGCCGCCGATGCGTCTGCGGATTCAGAAGGAGAATCAACTGAGGTATGCATCCGTCTAATGGAAACTATCTTCCCTCACTTACCTTACTAGCCGAATCTCCAATTGACAGTTCGACCGACATTTGTTCCTGCTGAGAATAACATCTCCGTTGTTATAAAGGTATGTAACCTCCCTTTTCTGGGGGTGTTAGCTAACTAACACACTCTACCTAGTCCGACCATCCAGTTCTAAACTCCCGCTACCTCATCTACGAAGCCCAACATTCTACTACTCCCTCCCAGCTGGCTTAGCTATCGCCTCAAAACTCATCCTGACGTTTATAGATTCTTCGGTTGAAGAATCAGTGCTGAAAGACGGGATGAAGGAGCAATGGAAGGATTTTGCGTTGCCTCTTCTGTCACGCAAATCCAAGGAAATAGAACCCTTGGAAGGATATGTTCGGATCGTGGAAGGATCAGTTATCCTTCTCAGCCCCGTACAAGTCCTCCACTGCGAGCGCTAAACGTGCGATTCGACGGGTCATTCCCGTACAGCTTCCGGGTTTTCTAGCTCATGGAAGGATCCTGGCTTAGCTGCATCCGCTCCGGCGTCATTGTGTCGACAGTTGTACAGGCAGATGGTGAAGACGACAGCGAATATTTCAGGCTTGCTGGAACTGCTAGAGTGCAGTCGCATCAGTCATCTCGAAATTCACCTCTCCATCATACCTCGCAATTGTCCGCTCATATGCACCGACATCTTCCGCCAACGCAGAGGAATCACAGCAAATGGTCTTCTCCCAAGATATCGACCGATATCCCTTCACGGACGAATCCTATCAGTCTGTACCACGACTGATATCTAACGCACCTGTACCTCCATCCATGCCTTCCCTCCAAGCTCCCGTCAACAATCCTCGCATAACTGGCATTCTCCTCATTCCATCTTCCACTGAAGAAGCTTCTCTTCCCCAGGTGAAGATTTAGAAGCGTGCATGTTGGGTACGAAAAGTTCATCCTGATCTTGTTTCCTCCGGGGGCAGGATTGAAAAAGGAACATTATAGGCTCCAGCTCACGAAGCTGTTTGTGACAACGTTTACGGATTCTTTGGCTGGGGAATCTGCGTTGGAGGAGGGGAAGAAGGAGCATTGGAAGGATTTTGCGTTGTGGGTACTTCGTTAGTGAGGCCTCTGACGAGCTTGGAGAGGAATACACGACACGGGTGGGATGGTTGGTAGAGAGTACCTACGGTATCACGGCTGCGTTGAGCTTTGTATTTTTTTATGGTATAACGCGCTAATAAATAAATACAAACTTTGGCACGTGATGCAATCAACAAAGACGCGACGGCCAAACTCGCTTCTTTGCTTCTTACCACCATGTCATCGGAACCCTCTACTACCAGGAAACGAACCGCCCTACAAGACGCCCTCCAAAGCAAGTCCAAGCATCGGAAAACTAGAGGGTAAGTCCAGTTTTGCTCAAATTTGCGCGTCGCTAACGCTGGCTTCAGTTCGGAAGCAAAGGACCCGGTTTCTGTGTTTATGAACGCAGCCCGAGGGATTGCTCGCGTTGTCAACGCGTTTTCAAACATCGACATCTCATTCCGAGCTGGGCTCCAGGCCGATGGGACATGGGTAGCTGACGACATCGATGAAGCGTCCCCTCCTTCGGAAACAAACTCTAATGGCTCGTCTAATCCATCCAATTCATCTGATGGCTCTACAGCAGGATCAGAGCCTCCTAGCTCCTCACCACCGTCTGAGGTTGATGATGAAGCGGAAGATGCAAAGGAGTAAGTGCTTTCAGCCTTCGAAATTTGACTAATCTTAACCAGTCGTGTCTTGCGTGCTCATGAACGGTCGATTGAAGAATACCGCAAGATAATCGGTCTTGAAGACGGAATACTATCGCACCTAGAGGCTATCGAGGACCAGGAAAAAATGCAAGATTTTCTTGACCAGGTTGGGACGTTCTGTTGTCATTCCTCTATTGATGTATTACAGGTGAACCATGCGATGTATCATGCTCGGCAGGGTGATACTCGCAAGGTCAAAGACGCTATCCCGCGCTTCCTCAGTGACAACTTTGCCAAGAATCTCGCTGACGCAGGTTTCGCTCATGACGAAGCGAATAGTGTCCCGCTTATCCCTGAATCAAAGACACAACGGGGCTTTAACCACCCAATCTACGCAAAGTTCCTTCTTCCACTCAACAAGCAGGACGAATTCAAGAATGATCCCGAGTTAGTTTTCGTCTGTGAATTGATTAACGACTTACGTTCAGTAGCAAGTTTCTTGCTGATGTAAATGCTGGCTCGGCGGCTGGTGGTTACGCCCATACAGCTGATGAGTTCCCTCGATTTATGTACTCTAGTAACGATTCGCCATCCCTTTGCCAAGGCCCGCTTCTGTTCCAAGTGAGCTCCTGCCGGCGATCTATTTGCTCTCACTTTGTTTTAGGTTTTCGAAGAGATTTTCCTCGGCTCGTCGAAGAGCTTTTGCTCTGGGAAGAAGACCCGTGCGCCTGTTAAGGAGCTCCTTGGTCTTGTACGAATCTCGCCTGAACTTGTTGCCTATACTTGTTGCCAGGTTAATCTTCTTTTCATCTGTATTTTGCACTAACAGTCTCATTCAGACGTATTGCGCCTTGTCATCGATGCCGGAATGGGGAACCAAGGATGGCGCTTATAACCTCACGGATTTGTATCAATTGGTCCTTGATCAATTTGCTGTTGACGACGAATGGGCTACAACTATCTTCAAGATCTGGAATGAGTAAGTATCTTTCTTGCTGTGATCCGTCTCAAGTTGCAGTCGTTACTTCCCTAATCCCACAAGCGAAAAGGCTATTGACAAGGCTGCTCCACCCGCGCCATCAAAGCCTGCAGCTGGTAGTTACCGCGCCCAGATAGAGCAACAGCTTCGGGAGAAACGCAAAGCAGCAAAAGCCGCTACTCAACCAAACCCTCCTCCGACTGGAGGTCAAGACCCGCTCCCAGACCCTCCTGCTTAAATTACTGGTATGTTATGTATTCGACCCTTAGGCTAATACTGAATCTCCAGCTTCTGAACTCGCTTACTATAATGGATATAAATGTGAGTCGTGATCTCCAAGGACTTACGTCTTCTTACCTCTTCCTAGTGCTCGACTATGGATCGCTGTAGGTAAGTGCCTTTGACGTGCTATACTTAGCTAACATTTCTAGACCGCCACTCTAATGCTCAACGTTTATCACTCTTACCACGGTATTAACTCGCTTTGCTCTCTTCTTTCACTGACAGCTTTCGTAGCTCCCGACTATTATTATTTGCTATTATCGAACACAGTAAGATGTCATACTACTGTGAACCTTCTCTGACTGCTCATTAGCCTGGACTGTCACGGAAGAATACGATGGTCTCCTTACTTGTTGGTAAGTTGGAGTTGATGTACCTGATGTGGCTGAAGTTCGTTTAGGTCCCATCCAACACTTGACCCAAGGTAAGTCTTTTTGATATCGAAACGGGTTGCTCACACCGCGTTAGTCTCATTTTTCATCACGAACTCCTTTCGACTGTCACTCCCACGAACTCTCGTTTCATATCAACATCTCGTTTCGCATTGACATCTCGTTTCCGCATTGACATCTCGTTTTCGCATTGACGTCTCATTCTCACATCGACACCATGTTTTCGCATTGACGTCTGCATTCTCATTTCGCATCCACACTCCACATTCACTTGTATCACAATGGCTCGCATAGTAACTGTATTGGTATGTTTTTGTTCTTGTGATCATTGATGCATACTAAAATCGAATCAGGAATCGTGTTCAAGTAGACTAGTAGTACTAGTGTATAGTACAAGCACAAATGCATACGATTATTGAAATTTATATTGTCTGAAACAACGTGTAATCTGACTGGAGGAATATAATCTTGATTGTAGGCTAAGTTGGCTTATGTTTGTTATCAGGCCAGGCCTTACCTTACATGCCAGCTAGGGCCTTGAAAGTGCTATCAGGCCCGGTGTCACCTTATAATCAGGTAGCAACGTTGTATGGCAATACAATCCAGACCATAGGATTATAATCCCCATCAGCCTGGTGGGGCTTATAATCTCCTCAGTGAGATTGTATGGCCATATAAGCTCTAGGGACCTCTCACACAAGCCCTCCCAGGGCTTATGATACTTATAAGGGTGAGGCCGGGCTTGTGTTGCCATACAAGGTCAGGCACATATTTTGGGATGAAGGAGATCGTTGTAGTCCTCTGCGTCCACCTTGGCCGCATCATTGGATTGCATCTGACGTTGAAGTATGGCAGCTGCAGTGGCTGCTCTGCTCAAACTAAGTGCGATGTTGGGTGGAATATTGGGTTCAGAAGAAGACATATTCAATGAGTCGGGTTGTTTTTTTTAAGGAAACAAGATGTGAAAGTGAGGATAGTTCTTAGGGATTATCTGACAAGTTTTTATAGCCTTGGAGGCCTCTGCTTACGAGTTCTACTTCATCTCATCCACTAGACTGTAACCAAGGACGGTTATTTTGTTTTAGTTTGGGGGAGAGAGGCTGTGGTACCGATAAGCGACAAGAACAAGCGAGTGAAAGTTTTTGTGTTTCAAGACAGAATCTATTCACTTGGCCCAAGACAATCGTCCGAGGAGCAACTTCTGGACACGGAAAGTCCCTCGGATGTGCAGATGATAGATAACATTGATTGATGCGATGTGAGACATTGCATGCGGTGCACAAAGTTAAGCGAGTAGCCATAAGGTACTCACTGACAAACTTGTGATCGCGCTCAGTGAACACGCACATGACTATAAGGAGCAAAACGAGGGTTATCAAAAACCTGAGCAGCTCTAAGTTGACAGAGGAAAACATACCTCAGAGAAGGGAAAATAATAGTAATAACTGAGCAGATATGGCTCAGCTAGTAAAGGGCATCTGGTCATTGATGCGGAATCAAACGGTTCATACTTTTGTTCAGTGTTCGAATCCTGAGTTGTGACAAGATTTAGGCAGTAAGCCGAGGCCTAGTGGTAGCGTGCTTAATCTGCCCATAATGCAGTCTCCTTTTGATTCGAATAAGACACGAGTTCAAATCCGCGAACGGGTGCGACATTTTTGATGCCGAGTGCTAGATTTGGAAGGGTAAAAAGACATTGAGTAATGAAGTAGATGTGCAGCTATAACCTAGCAGTTAAGTTGGCAGTCATCAAGTCTAAATCATGTCTGAAGACTCAAATTTTGAAGAACAGTGTGAGGTCGCAAGTTCTAATCCCCTAAGTTGAAATTTGAATCCGAGAAGTACTAAGGGGACTTAGTAGAAGTTGTTCGAACCATTTTACACTGGGTCGGACAAGAATGAATATAAGTTGTATTTAAGATGCAACTTGCTAATGATACAAGGAGACTTTACTACACTAACGAGATGAAATAGACTAAGTTTTACATGATGTCTACGTTAGTTAGTAAGAGGTCTTGATAAATGCAGGGACAGTTTTAAGTCCTGTCAAAGACTATTGCGGTACAAGACACTAAGTTTAGGGGGGTTGTGAGACCCCCGATGCAAGAAAAAAATGATACGGACAGTTCAGCAGTGAACTGTTTTTGCCTTATTTGCGAGGTGCCCGACCCTTGCCCTTCGATGGTGAATTCTCATCCATATATGTGAACTGATTGTCGTCGTTGACTGGTGTAGGAGTCGATGGAGCCCTGACGACAGGAACATCGTTAATGGTATCAAAGATATGATCACCCAACTCCGGAGTCGGAGGCTTGGGAGGCAATTCCAAGTTGGAAGGTCCCGCTTCAGGAGCTGGTGTAGCCTCAGGTTCTTCTTCAACCAACCCACAGGTAAGAAGGGACTTGGAAGGAAGGAAATCTCCGAGGGACTGAGTCAGAAGGGCCAACACCTGTTGAAACTCTTCGGACTCGCCGAAGTGGAATTGAAGTCCCTCGACTCCCTCGACCTTGTAGATCTGACAGATCCGACTTTGAAGGTCTTCAGCAGCTGAGAAGGTCATGCTCATTGCTTGCTGGATCACTCGAGTCAGGTTGGCACAGTGGTCAAGCTGAGAATGGAAGTTTGCAAGTGATCGGGACACACCTAGAAACTGTTAGTAAAAAGATCAACAGAAATGAAACAAGAACTTACTCTCGGAGTTAATCTGACTGAGGGTGCGAAGGCGATCGACCATTCGCAAGGTTGAACTGAAACACATGATATGGGAACAGCGCCCTCGGTGGTTTATCACGCAAGCCTGACAAGATTTGCCAGGCTCCCCGGCGTTGCAGATATAATTGCCTGTAGGGCAATTAGTACAAGGCAATTGAAGAGGTTGCCGGGCGGTCACAACGATATCTGCGATAAGGTCTTTGTTAAGTCGAAGGAGCTGACTATGCTCCAGGAGGTCGTACAAGTCGTATGCGTACCCTTGACGCATAAGAGAAGCAGCAGGGATAGGCTGCGACATGGGGATAGCATCATTTGGGACGCCATCGTCTGGAACTGATACTTGGTTAGGATTAGGACCAAGTGAGATCGAAGGGAGCTGGGAAGGCTCATCTGGAGGTAGGAGGAGGGGAGGATTGTGTGGCGCTTTCTCCTTCTTCTTCTTCTTGGGTTTACCCCGCGATGCTTTTGACTTGGGCTTAGATTTTGACTTCGAGGGTGGTGGTGTGTCAGACTCCACTGAAATAATAGAGGGTGACCGAACAACAACGGTTTCACGAGCCGAGCGCACCTTCTTAGAAGGACGAGGGGTATAGACACTTTCGTCTTCATCCTCGACAGTGAGCAAGTCGGTACTCTCGAGCTTGCGTTTGTTTGAAGGAGGAACCGGTGCGTCTGGCACCTCCTTTGAAGCTTTAGCAGCTAAGAAAGAGAATCAGCCAAAAGAGAAGAATTGTGAAGACTTACCACTGGAATAGACAACATTCCGAGGGATAATCCGCATGGCTTTGATAAGCTCCTGTGTTGGAGACTCGGCAGACGCTAGCTCTTCAAGGACAGGATCGGGAGAGGGAATTTTAAAAGGGAGGGTCTCATCATACTGTCGTATGAGTTCTTCCCTCACCTCTCTTTCGGACTGGGTGGTTCGAAGCCTGAGCTTCTTGAAACCACTGAGAGTAAAGGGTGGGGACTGAGGATATACAATCCTCCTCCTCAAAGCTAGGCAAGAGTTGTTAGAAGCTAGTTTGTAGGACTTACTAGGGTCGAAAGCTTCAAGACGCAGCACCAACAGTGGGATAGCCTGTGGACTCCTACGTGGGGGAAGTGTAGGAAAAGGGACTCCTCGACTAGGAGCCTCTGGACCAGCAAATCCTCGGTCACTGAGACTGGAGAAGGTGAAGAAACCACTTTCTTGCCAGGGACTTCCACAACTGACAGTGAAGACTCTTTTGGAGTCAGCCGGCCTTCGGACCAAGACCCCATCAATAGTACGGGAGACGAGCCCTCGGGCGTCCATTGAGGTACGAAGAGGGGACTCTGAGGTTGAAATGGTGAAGGGCTCAACAAGTAGGAGACCAATGGAATAGGAATCCTAGGGAACCGACTCGCGATTGGAGCCGGAGCTGCCTCCAAAGGAGTCGCAGCTGCCTCAATAGGACTTGACCAGGGTTCGTCGAGAGTCGCAATTGGAGGAATGAGGTTTTGTGAAGGGGGAAGCTCCCTCAAAGGAACTTGATCACGCTGAATCAGAAGTAAACTCAATTAGAAAAGTAAAAACGAAAAGTCACTCACCGTATGCAATGCGTCCTGCGAGATATCCCAAGGAAATAGAGCTCAAGAGAGCTCAGCCGCAACTAGTGGTTGTGGTGCTACAATTTCCAACGGAGTTGAAGTTGGAAAGGCAGTGGGAATGGTTGAAGTTACGGTACTGGTTGATTCGGGAGTAGCGGAGGCAGTTCGCTGAACCTCGGGACTTCGAGGAGGGAGAATCCATCGTTGTCAACCAGGACAACCAACGAAGAACAGTGCAGGAAGTGGTGAAAGAGTAGGGGTTGGTGAAGGGACTGGCAACATGAAGGACAAGGAAAAGAGAGAGAGTGGGAAACCACTCACCTCAGAGCTTTATGAAGGCCTTTCAACTCTCCATATGTGGCAGAGGAATGCGCTATGTGAAGTGTTTTGAACCTTAACGCCCAGGGGGTGCTTCTTAATGACTAGTACGCGACATAACGAGAAGTTGAACTTGGATTGGAAGTAACCTGATCGGGATCACCTACTTGTTTAGGCACTCGGTGATCCTCGGCCATGCCATCACAAGTGATGGGACGACCTTTGAGGTACCCTCAGCAGAACAAGATCTTGGTTAGGATCTGAACATATGGGGAATAACCGCGTTATAGTTAAATGAAATTCAGGAACACCATTAATTTGAGAACGGTGCTTGAAATTTCAGAAAATATCAACGAAGGAAATGGAATCAAGAGTCCAGGATGGGCGCTCATGAGCGCTTACCTTCAGCTAAGCTCGGCAAGTGCAGATCCGGATCAAAGTTAGCATTTGGGATGAACAAGAGGTTAAAATTGAGGGGTCGGGACCCATAGTGACCCACAATTTCGAGTTTGACTCCGAGATAATCAATAAGCAGATGCTTGATGCCTTGGAAAGTGGACTAGAGTGACTGGGGACAGTCAGTATGTTTAGTTTGGGGGAGATGATATGCTGGTTATGCGGCTAGACCTACAAATCGACAAGAACTACCTCCTAGGCTATCCTAGAAGTCCGAGGATGAGTATAGGTTCGCTTAGAGTGTCTATGGTATTGATACTCGAAGGTTGAACGCCCTTGGAGCTTCGACGCTCGTTACTAGCTGTTGATCTGTGACTTAGCTGGCTACTGAGGTTGGATTACTTAGTAAGGAGTACTATTAGGTGACAAGTGTTGTCAAGGAACCTGACTAGCTGATTTACTCGATCGGTTAATGTCTACTGGTACGAGAAGTATCGAGTGTTAGCTACGGAGTCTAATGACGAAGTCACGTGATGGCTCCTCGGAGAGGAAAGGAAGAATGAGATCGCAGAGAGAGAGCTAGAAACCCAGAAAAACACCTGACTCTGCATCGCATCCATCATCAGACCCTACCGCATGGTGATCTTGATAATACGTGACTTTCAGAATGGAATGCATCAGACATAGGGGCCTCGGAAGACTTCTGACCATCTGTTACAGCACAAGGACGATCAATAGGCCTTTCTAGGCTTGCCCAAAACCAGTGAAATGTGTTTCAACACCCGCGTAGCATATGGACAATATCGGCCGCCTCGCCAGAAACAGCAATTCTGAGGAGGTTGGAAATTCAAATATACACAATCGGTGGCGCAGCATATGGATACCCACTCACGGCATTGCCTTTCTATGTCATTTCTCATCAGTTGTGACTCATCAGACCAAATACACGCATGGCCGTTGTAGTTTTGTTTTGTTTTGTCTATATTTATCGTTCTGTACAAGTATATAAGGACCCGAGGACCTAGTAATCGGTAGAGAATTAACGCCCCTTGCCTACCCTTGGGTATTTGGCTCGGTGTAATATCATTTGTTTGATTGATCTCAAGTGCGAGATTAGTTGCTAAGTTTGGATCTTGAGACTCGGTCTTGAGAGTTTTGGTCTTGTGTACTCAGGAATACGGAACTTGTCTGGAATTGAACCTAGATTGTTGAACATTGTCTTAAGGTCTAAAGAACTGAACCTTGCAATAAGTCTTGCAACTCAAGCAAAACTACTTTGAAAGAAGTTTGATTTCTCAATCGAACTTTGCACGTTTAGAGACCCGAGGAGCTTCTATTCTAAAGATAGACTCCATATCCATACACTAAGCAACAAGACTCTAAAAAGTCGTCGTCCGCAGAGGTCTCCTCTTGTGACAAACTTCAGAAAGAGCATTAACTCACACCCCCGGAATATAAAGAGAGACTAGTGCATCTCAGTAGGAGTTAGTTAGTGTGTGTTTTGGTGTTGTTTGTGGGTTGTGTTGTTGCGGATCGTTTTCCGTGCGACTTCCCTCAGCCATCGCCTCCACTCGCTTCTGGCGCCTGTCTCAGGTGTCGACAGCCCCGCACGTGTGCAGACCCCGCCCCGTAGCGTTCCTATCATCGTTTCAGTTTGTTTCGCAATTTGTTGAGCGCGCATGTACTGCGCCACTCCTCCGGTATATCCAGATGGAGTTCACGGGAGATCGTCCCCATTTGGTAGCACAAAACGGTTTCGGTCTGGATTGAACACCACTAACTTGTCCTTGATCAAGAGGGCCATTTCGGGACACTTGGATGGGTGGAGTGGATGTGTGTCTACCTTACTGCATATAAAACATTGTTTACCTGTTTGTGAAACAGAAGGTGAAGGATAGATCGGGTTGCCGGCGCCTGATTGCTGATTAATAAGGGATAAGAATTCGAGGGCTTGTGCTGCATTGAGTTTCAGCGCACTCATCTGTTGAACAAGCTTATCGAGATCAGAGGAAGGCTCTGTACGTTGGGAATGGGGGAAAGAAGGGGGGTAAGACACGTGTCCTTCAAGGCGATTAGTAACGGGCGTTTCTTCGAAGTGTACCTGAAGTAGAGGTCGATCAAAATCCGCTGCCGAATTATACAGCAACAAATCGGGATCATAGTGTGTCTGCAACAATTTCAAGACTTCTGGGATTTTTGGTGGGTCTGACTTGACTCAGTTAGCCTCAGGAAGTCGTTCCACAACCCAGTCTCGAAGTAGCATCAGCAATCCCAATATAAACTTGGAGTCTCGAGCCTTCTCCGTTATATTGCTATTCTTGACTGAAGGAGCTGCTAAAGCTAGAAAACCCCGATAATAAGTTTCAAGTGCCTTCCTGTTCTGGAAAGGGGCTTTTGCGGAATGCTCTGTACAAAATTCAGTAAGCTGTGCTTCGGTTACATGCGGCGGGGCATCGGACGAGCCATACAAGGCAATAAGCATCACCTTGGCATCAGACCATAATTTCCCGGCCTTTTCTCAATCGAATTCTGGTAAGTAACAAATTTCTGTCTTAGTCTCATCAGTAGAATAATCGTAAATGTAGTCCACAAGTAGATTCTTATCAGATATTCCCGCTGCAGTACCATGAAGTTTGATTTTCAAGAGGAAGTCCCGGGGATACCAGCCACTGAAGACAGGGGCGTTTGAAGTGCCTGGAATAGGCATCGGAACTAAGAGGTTAACATTCGGATTGGTTATCGTTGTCTGCGCAGCACCGCTCATTGTTGATAGTAGAAAAATCTCGAGGATAAAAGTACTCTGTAATCTGTTAGCTTGTAAAACTTGTAAGTTTGGTTGATTTTGATTCGAAACTTGTCGGATCAGATTGAGATGGATATAGGGGTCCAGGAAGAACCTGCGACGTTGAGGTTTGGAGGCACAGAAAACCTTAGAATCCCCTGCAGTGGTCACCACTGTGGAGGAGAGTTGTTGTCTGTTGATAGACGGGGTTCTGGAGGTCGTGCTGAGGAATCGAGGTTTTAGGGGTTAGAGGTGTTAGGCAGTGGATATTGTCCAATCCAGTATACCTGTGAACAATAAGTAGAGATGAATAGAATACACACTTGTGTTTTAAGTAAGCTCAATAGTCTCAGGATAAAAGCTCAATGTAGTTTGAATCAGAAGAAAAGATGATTTGTAAATACGGACCACACGGTTTTTATACTAGTGATCTAAATATAACTAAATTGTCCATCAGGTTATTCCCAAGTCAGTGACCCTTGAATGCTTTCAACTCTTTGAACCGGCTAACCACCAGACTGTATACGACTGAGTACTGAGAGGTGGACCAAGCCTCTGCATGCTTGCTCAAGGCATGGAATTCCTCAGAAGGGTGGTGTAAGTTCATTGAGTATCCTTCATCCTTGAGTCGTAAGTATTGAAGTGTTGTACATAGGATAAGAATGAAATATTGAATTGATGGTGTGGACAGGATAGGACAACAATTGTTGATAATTAATGGTGAGGAGTTGAATAGTTGATATTGTGCAATTGTGTACTTGCGCTAGTGTCAATGTACAGTTGAAGGAATGGTTGATAGGAAGGGAATCGATGTATAGAGTCGATGACTCTTCCACACTGGTCCAGATATAAAAGGGCCCTGGAAGACAAAAACGTATACTGACAAAAGTATACCACAGTTGCGGAAGCAGTGGGTGGAAGAGTATGCAGATATCTTCCAAGAACAGCTGGAGCAACTCCCTCTGCCAAGGGTAGTGAAACATAGAATCCCGCTGAAGGACCCCGATAAAGAGTATCAACATTATGTGCCCAAATGCCCTACATACTTACGGAAGGAATTGAATACGAAGATTCAGAAATATCTTTGTGCAGGATGGTGGATCCCGTGCCAAACACATCAAGCAGCGCTGATGTTGTGTATTGCGAAAAAGGATTTCTCGCTGCGGACGGTAATGGATCTACAGAAGAGGAATGACAATACGTATAATGACATAACCCCTCTCCCAGACCAAGAAACCATCCGCAATGATGTGGCGAAGGCGAAATATAGATCAAAAATTGACCTATCAAATGCGTACGAGCAGGTGCTCGTAGACGAAGAGTATATTAAATATAATGTGTTTGCCACTATATTTGGCACCTTTTATAGTCGGGTGATGCAAATTGGAGATTGTAATGCTCCAGCGACGTTCCAGCGATTGATGACGGAAATCTTTCACGACTGCATTGGACATTTCATCCACATATATCTGGATGATATCTTTATATTCAGTAATACGATAGACAAACATCAACAGCATTTGAAAAAGGTGCTAGATCTTCTGAGGGTAAATAAGTTTTATCTCAGAGAGTCGAAGGTGCAACTATACGCCGAAGAAATCGATTGTTTGGGACACCTCATCGACAAAGAAGGTATTCATGTGGATACCAACAAGATGGGAAAAATCTTGTCGTGGCAAATGCCGAGGAACCAGAAGGATGTCCAGAAGTTCCTTGGGCTCATCCAGTATTTGGCCCCGTTCTTACCAGACGTTTCAGCGTACACAGGACCACTATCCGCGATAACTGCAAATAGTCAGGAATTTGAGTGGCGACCATTGCATGATCGCTGTTTTGAGCAGATTAAATCAATCTGCTCGAAGACACCGGTTCTTAAACCCATTGACCCGAACAGTACCGAACCAATATGGGTCATTTGCGATGCATTGGTGTCCAGAGTGGGAGCAATGTACGGGCAAGGTCCGACATGGCAGACATGTAGACCAGCGGGGTTCATGTCAAAGAAGTTCACGAAAGCACAACACCACTATTTCGTGTACGAACAAGAAACACTAGTGGTGCTTGAAGTGTTAATGAAGTAAGAAGACCAATTGATAGGACATCCTATCAATGTTGTCACAGATCACAAAGCACTGCAGTTCTTCAAGACGCTGATAGGGATGCTCGGGGTGGCGGTGCACTCGAGCGGAACTGTCGACGCGAAGTCTAGGGAGAGAACTGCGATCTAAGGCGTCGGAACGAAGCCTCTAAACCACAAAACACACCACAAACAACACGCACTAGTTGTCTTTTAATGTCCCGGGGAGTGTGAGTTTTAGCTCTTTGTTATTCTAGAGAAGTGTCTCAAGCAGAGGTAATGCTTCGGAACTTTGTCTATTTCAGACTAGTATAAGTTTCGGACTTCTAGAGAAGTTGTCTAACTTCTAGAACACCAGCAAATTGGCTGCTTGTTTGTAATGCTTCCTAGGAGATTATGAAGCAAAATAATGCAGGAGGAAGATTATAATGCCTTATAAATTCTGCAGTATAATATAAAGCACTCCTTGTACAATATAATGCTTTATAATCTAGAGGGATATTTATATTGCATCAGGCAGCTTAATAATGATTTAAAAACAAGTGAAGGAATAATACTCTGAAGTGAAGGCTGGACAATCTAAAGGAAGACTCAAGGGGAGTGATTGAGAAATTTTGCCTATCTTAGATGGCTCTTCCCTTCTCACTTAATCCAAAGTTCATTTGCCAACTCCTTATAATATGGTTTGTGTGGCTACAGTATAATGTCCCCATGGTGTAGTGGTAAGGCTGCCTGTGGACTAGAGTCTGGAAGGTCTAGAGTTCAATTCCCATAGGTGACATTAATTAATTCACATGAACCAACTGGCTGACTTGTATACTAGGTGTCACTCTAAGTGGGTCAACAAACAAACAAACAAACATGACCAAACAAAGGTCAACAGATTGGGTGGCGGAAGAGGTAGATACTGTTTTCATGTAACATCTACAGGGCCACTTGATTATATTCCTTCAAAAAGACCTCTGACTCAATGTAAAGGTAGGTGAAGTATTATATTGTGGCCACTAGTTTATATTGCATCCATCTAGTTTACTTAGCTTTAAAATGCATGTCCACTTTCATTATTTGTCTTTAGAATGTAGCAGCTACTTTATAAAGCATCTGAGTACTTTCTGTAGCAACTAGGGACTTTCTATAATATTATATTCAAGCGGGCCTTTTGCTGGTGAAACAGCGGATGATGATATCCGACACAAAACAATGCACCAATGAGTGCAAAACCAACTTTTAACTCAAAACTCAAAATCAAACTCAAAATCACAAACTTGTTAACCCAAAACTCAAATCGCAACACGTCAATCTCACACTAGAGATGAACCAAACAAAACCCAATCATTCAACACCAAGCCAAATACAAATTGTAGGCAAGGGGCGGTTATCTAGTGATACTATGAGTCCTAGACGTCCTTATATACAGTTCTAGAGATATAAATATGGATGAATCGAGATTGTATGTACCTGGCCATGCGTGTATATGGTCCAATAAATAATAGATGAATCAGAAATGAAAACTAGAAAGGGATCTCCGAGGGTGGTTGCCATATGCTGCGCCACCTACCCCTATTTTTGATGTATGGCTGTACCCGGGCAGAGCAGTTCTAGCAATGCGTCCACATGGATCTGCATTCCAGGTACTGCTTTGAAACACTTGCCTCAGGTGCCCTGCGATCGGCCTATCCAATACCGTGACTTTCCTAGTCCTGTTTTCTAAGCACTCTCCCAACTCTAGATAACTCAGTGGACCATGCGGTACATCAACGCTGACGAATGCGATGCTGGATCAGGTGTTTCCGGTAGTCTAGAGAACACCTTTCGACTTTCTTTCCCCCTTCCCCTAGACTCGATCACGTGATCATCACGAATCATAGCTGTAGTACAGTTCGTAGCACTAGACATGAATTCCTGAGAGTTCAACTCGTCTAGGATCATCAATGACACCAATTAACTATACTAGCCATGTTTAAGAAAGACCCAACTCAGTATACAGCCTAGTCTCGAGCAAAGACAGCCACAAACAAGTGTCAAAGCCAGATGCATACTCAGTCACCAAGTCTAGAAGTAACGCCAGACTATAGATGAGTTAATAGACACATTTCGACCTTATAGCCCAACTTATGTTGATAACATTGCCAGTTTATAAGCTTAGCCGCAAAACTGGCGTATCAACGCAAAAACACATCACGTCACCCAGACAAGGTAGATGGATGAGCTACCTGGAACGATTTCGACACACCATTGTGTATGTCAAAGGGCAGTTAAACAAGGTAGCAGATACCTTGTCAAGGTATTACGAAACAGATACATGGTATGACATGCACCATGTAGACGAATGTTGCCGACATTTGTCTAGACAGAGACTTGGAGGACGTACCCACTCCACGTATCAATGAAATACGGAAGGGAGAAGTTTTCTTCCATGCACTTAGAGTAGTAGCGATGCTGGAACAGTGTCACAGTGAACGAATATTGGACAAACAGGAAGCGTGCAATTTGGAAGCAGCAAAAATCGCAGCAGGGTTACCGACAGCATACGAGGAGGAGGCAAGACCTACTCCTTCGTCGGATAACCCTACAGCATTTGAGTCACGAACGCGTGGAATTAACCTGAGGACTCAAGTGTTTGACCAAAATCGAGAGTTTATTCAGGGTATTCGTGAAGCATACCCAAAGGATCGTATGTATGCAGCGGTAATCAAGAACCCAAAAGACCATCCAGTGTTCCAGATCAAGGATGGGCTCATATGGACCAAAGACAGAGCAAAGGAAATCGTTCTGTGTATACCAAATGCTAAATACAGAGATAAATCTATTCAAGGAGTAATCCTTGAGCAAGCGCATCAAGTGGTAGGCCATTACAGACCGCAACAAACTGCGGACTACGTTTGTCGCTGGTATTGGTGGCCAAAGATGGGACAAGATGCTATCGCATTTTGCGATAGCTGTGAGACATGTCAGAAGGCTAAAGGGGACAACCGAAAGCCAGCAGGAAAGCTGCATAATCTCCCTATACCCACTGAACCATGGGAATCGATTGGAATGGATTTTTTAGGGCCATTCCCAGACGTAGAAGGATACAATTACCTATGGGTAATTGTGTGTAGGCTTATGGGAATGGTAAGACTCATTCCTATTCGCACGGATATGACAGCAAAGGAGCTATCGTGGATCTACCTGAAAGAGGTGGTCAAGATGCACGGATTACCGTCATCTATTGTATCGGATCGAGACTCTAAATTTACATCTGTGTGGTGGAGAGAACTACATCGAGTTCTCGGGGCGAAACTGTTGATGTCCACATCGTTTCATCCGCAGACGGACGGGCATACCGAATGGATGAATCGTTCGATTGGACAGATACTTAGATCGATTATCTCTCCAGACCAGTTAGACTGGTATCGGAAACTACTGTTAGTCGAGTTTGCAATTAACTCGAGTATCAGCGAATTGACAGGATTTGCGCCCTTCGAGCTAGTATATACTCAACTGCCTCAGTTCATGAACAAGGTCACACCCGAGTTTGTTAAGAATAAAGGAATACAAGACTTTATTGATATGGCAGTACAAAATGTCAACAATGCATTCAATGCGATATTACAGCATCGCGTATTTACCAAAAGCAAAGCGGACTGACACAGGAGGGAAGACCCAAATATCAAAGGTGACGAGGTCTACTTGTCGACAAAAGACCTGGCCCTTCCGAAAGGTCGAGTGTCGAAATTACTTCCCAAATTTATTGGACCCTACCTAGTGCTAGAAGCGAAGGCTGAATCATCAAACTATCGATTAGACCTGCCAGAATTACTACGAAAACGACATATACATGATCATTTTCATGTTTCAAAGTTACGACCGTACGTAGCGAATGATGAGATTCGTTTTCCAGGTCGAGATAAAGCAGTCCCGTATGACTACGGAGAGCTGGACGAGGAAGCGATGGTTAAGGAAATCGACAACCATCGATGGGTAAAAGGAAAACCAGAATTCCATGTGATATGGGAAGATGGAGATGAAGCACCAGATGCTGTAGCATCTATGCATAAATTACTGACAGCTTTCCAAAGAGCTTTTGCATAGATTCTGGACAGCTAATATATGCATAGCCTGGCAGAATATGGCAGAGCCACGGCACGATATGGCAAACACGGCAGAATTGATTTATTTAAATTATATAATATAAAACCTATGCATAGATTATGGACAGGCTGCCAGCC
>QLOY01004123.1:0-20466 GCA_003313965.1 Megacollybia marginata
GAATGTTAGTAGATAGATTGACATATTCGGTCTGACTGTTGCTTGGCTGGGTCTTGTAGATGTTTGCAGAGTAACCTAGCGCAACGGCAGCATCGTCTGGAAGCTCGTGCATGGCGAGCCGAGGCCAAGACGACAGCGAAGCAAAGTCTTCGTCCAAAAATTCAAACCCACGGCCTTTATGATACTGTCCAGCACGTCCATCGTAGATTGGAACTAAGTGGGTAATTTTCAGTTAAGCGAATCGAGAGTGAAAGATATCACCTTTGTCAGTAAACGTGAGACTAGAAGGGACTGTGACGTTCGTTGAAGTGGCTGCCTGTGATACACCACCGCTTGTTGCTGTAAAAACCGCAGTGGTTTCAAGTCTGGAGCGGCTCCTCCAAGGTGTGGAGACTGTTTTAGTGGGCGGTTTTGCTTCAAAAGCAACTATCAGTCGATTTTCGATATCGCTAGGTCCATCGAACTTACCAGGACTCAACGATGCTGCAACAGATTTAGCTGCAAGCAAAATAGTGAGTATGAATCTACCTCAGAATAAGCAGGACACGTACTGGGGGACGAATACGTAGAAGACTTCGAAATGTCTGACACTTCGGCACGTGTGGTAAACGACATTCCCTCTGCAAAAATGGTCCCGTAGAGACGATTCGTTTGGAACAACTGACCCCACATAGCTACCTCGCGACGGAATGATTGACCAAAAGGTGCGATGGAGACTTGATGAAGACGATAAACGGAATCAGGGTTTTGATGGTTGGGACGATCGAAGCTAGAGGCTAGGTTCGAACTAGCAACGAAGCCGACAATGACACAAGCAACAGGCTTGCGGGAAGAGGCCAAAGCAATGCGTGAATCCACGACAGCAAGATCATCCGACGCAACACGAGACAAACTAACATAGCGACCGTACTTGGTGAACAGAAGACCCTGAACGACAGCACTGCGAAAGACGTACTCAATGAACAAGCAAAAAAGAAAGATAGATAACTCACGACAGGGTTTCATCAGTATAGTGTTTTCGAACGCGAGACAAGTAGACCACGTTAGAGGAGAACCTATTAACGTCGAAATCGAATTTCGTAGTGTACCACTTGAACGGTTGAAGCATACACGCTTGACTAGACATTTGATGAGAAAACCGACCAAGAAGGCAGCGAAACATCACCTAATAAAAGGAAGATTCATATAGACGTTCAATTCTCGTTCGAGAGGATCTTGAAAGGCACGGCGCATAACAGCGGTCTCTTCTTCAGGTTCAGAGGCCTCATCTTCAGACGCATTGCAAGCTGCGGCTTCCCCCTTGATGGATTCGTTGTCTTCCTCATCACGATTGACTGCTGATGTTGCGGACACATTCTCTTCATCATCTTCTTCTTCATCTCCCTGCTCCGGTACATTGTCATCGGGAGCTTCAGAATGGATCGATTCGTTCCCATCAGGGGATTCAAAATCCTCAGCTGCAACTTCGGTAGCACGAGAACCATGATCTGGGCTATACATTCAAGTTTTCGTAAGCTCAGCAAAAGAAACGGATGACGACTAACCTCGCGCGCAGCTCGGGGATATCTTCATCGTCACTGTCTGAAATGATAACAGTTTCTGAGGGACGAGAGCGAACCACTTGGGAAACGGTAGTACGTCCCAAGGCGGGTTTAGACTTAGACTTCGGCGACTTGTCTTTAACTTGAGCAGCGAGGGCCTTTTCGGTTTGCACGCGGCTGCGCCTGAAAAATCAGTGAATACCATGAAAATAAAAAAAATAGGCAGCAACAAACCCTGAACTCCTGTACGGTGTTGTGCAAATTGAGATAAAGACGGTACAGAGAACACATATACTTACCTCGTAGGTGTTGAGGTAGCATTAATTGAACTAAGTGAACATCAATCAGAACGATAAGCCTCAAGCGAAGACGCCAGTACCCTTTCAAATTTTCACCCTTTTTAATAGGAGACGCGGAACTGAACAGAGCAAACAAAGACGTTAACATTCGTCGTGATCACGGCCGGAAACCTACAGTTTAGTCCTTCGCGGTGTGGGGGATGGGATCGAAGTCATATTCGTAAGCGCAGTCTCGACAGATGAACTGTATGACGATAGGATTAGTACAAAGAGACAATATGTATACGAGTTAGCACCTGCGCTCCATCATAGTAAGAAATGCATATACAACGAACACGAACGATAAGCACAGGGCACTTTAAGCACCATGAAAGACGCAAAGGTAAAACAGCACCCGGGGGAGAACTTCGCACGCAATCCCAACCGAAAAAGCAAAAATCGATATTGATTGCGACGAACAGAACATTGTATACAACGTAAAGCAGCGAGCTTACAGAGCATGGAAGTAGACTTCCCTGGAACAGAATACAGTAAAAATGACCAGCGTAAGTGGTAAGGCAACTTAACAGACCAAGCGTTACAGTAAGGGTCGGGTGCATATACAAAACCCAAATTTGAGTTGTAGTCGCAATAAGAGCCTTTGAGGAGATACTTCGATTCATTATACTGCCTGAAGAAGGCAGGCAGTATCGCATGACCTACATGGTCCGAGGGAGGTGCGAAAAGCAAACCAACCGCGTCATAACAACCATCGACAGAAACAACCTGGGGCAATAAGGCGAAAGGACCAGAAAGAAAGAAGGACATACCGGTTGGGGGGGGAGGACATGCAC
The DNA here is from genome assembly GCA_003313965.1 of Megacollybia marginata. Classification (NCBI taxonomy): domain Eukaryota; kingdom Fungi; phylum Basidiomycota; class Agaricomycetes; order Agaricales; family Porotheleaceae; genus Megacollybia; species Megacollybia marginata. Next base: position 2,674 of record QLOY01004123.1, read on the forward strand.
GAGACTGTAAGGCAAGTTCCCGGCAGGGATCAGGTGACGGTATTTCAAGTGGCAATCAAGAAAAGGGTATAAAGCCGGAGCATGTACTGTCAAGACAAATCGAAAAAACAACCAACAAATGGCAAGCAATAGACGACGGGACAGCATAATTGTGAGGGGCGTATCAATGAAAGGGGGAGTCAAGGAGCATACGAAGGCAAACGAAGGGAGGGAAAGATATACCTTGACAGCAAGCGAACAGAAGAGCAGTGACGAGTATTATCGAAGGCTGCATGGAACCATATTGGACAGAAGGCGAGCTAATCGGATACTATTCGGACAAACAATGAGTCAGTGTACAGTCTGGGCGAACGACGAGGAGGCCACAAAAGTAATGAACGGAAACAAAATGAATTAGCGTAGCACAGATATTAGATACAATTTTTGCGCCGTGATCTAAAGAAACGGTACATCAACTACTCTAAGCAGGGGAAGGGTATCCAGCAGGCCACAGTAATACGACGGTTATCGATAACAGTGTGGCTTACCTGTTACCGTTTCTGATACCGTTTCAGATTTTGGGACGGTGTCTACACAGACGGACAGGGACAGAAACAGGGACTGAAAAGGTATAAATAAATAAAGGAAAAAGAAAAGACAAGGGCAAACGCAGACGGCACCTGAATACTGTTGAGGCAGCAAAGCACAAAGGAGTAGCGGACAAGGAGGGAGAAAACAAAAGCAAACATCAAAGAGTTCTAATTATTGCGCACGCACATGGGCTTGCTCACGTGGGGAATGAGGCGGTGTCGGAACAGGACGCCGTTAATGACGACATGGATCTAAGGCACAAAGAGAAGTTTCCTAATGGGTTTGGGTCAGAAGTTGGGTCTGACAGGGAAGCAGGAGCTCAGGGTGAAAGACCGAGCCTTACTAAAGTAAGGACTCGGAATAACGTTACTGTGGACCCTACCTCGCCTCTTGCTTTCAGTACATTCACTGCTACCTGGAATCGCGATCACCAAGACCCACAAATTCAGGGTGTTGTTGGCTTGATACTCATTTACCCCAATGAAACGAACACAGCCTTTCCTGTGGAGCCAGGTCTCAACCGAGAGAATGCCTCAATGGTCGCAGCTGAAGCTGGGTAAGCCATCAAACGCACATTCTGCACGAGCTAATAGAACCTAGTCCATACCAAATTTTCGCTGTTGAGTAGGTTTTCATGCAGCTAACGGCTCTCGTCTAAACCAATGTCAAGAATATCAAACAATGCACCCTCAACTCTGACTTCTGACTCTTTCTCAGTGGTGTCTACGGATGACCCTGCCGGGGGTTCTACCTCGTCCGCTATGTATGTCAGCCAGCTCTTGTCTACATCAATGACGATTCTCGCAGAGACTCGCCCGCACAGTCGGCGACCGATAACACTTTTGGACCGACTACCAATGCCACGTCTGTGTTTGCTTCCGACCCTGCCATACCTGACCCCTCTCAAGATCGACGACCCCATTAGGCTCGAAATCTTCAGAGTCAACCTTGGCCTCGACAACTGACACAAAGTAAGCATGCCAACGATATCCTTTTGACTAAGCTCAGGTCAGTGCCGCGGGTACAGCCCAAACTCCATCGCCGTCGAAAGAGTACACACAAAGTTCGTCGCCACCGACAGTCCCAGTTCAGACGTCCCAGTCGACAGTTACACCCACTCAAGCTAGTACTCCCAAAACAAAGACACCCATCATAATCGGAGTTGTTCTTGCCATAGTAGTCCTATTCACGATCATAGCAGACGGCTTCCCAATACATCCCTTCAGATTCATCCTTTTTTTCCAGAGCAATCCGCAAGCAATACTTCAGGCGGATCATCAGGTAATCCATTGCTCATTCCTGTGAAACTTAACTGATATGAAACAGCTTTAATTGCTAAATCTGGATCAACAAATCCAGAAGCAACGAGCGGGTCACCATCAGATATAAATGAAAAGACTCATAGAAATAGCGCTCTCCCTGACTCTAACAGGCTTCCCCTTTCACCATCTTCCCGTGCATCAACTGTCTCAACTGAACGACAACTTCAACTCCAAGCTCAGGAAGAAGAGCTTTTGAGTAGGATTGCTGATCCAACTCGGACTGTTGCGGAACTTTCAACCTCGGCATCGGGTGGTGACGGGACTACTCAAGGAGGAAATCCCATGCAAATGTTGCACAGCGATGCTCTGAGGGACATTGAGAGATTAAAGGAAGAGGTTGCGTGGTTGAGGGAGCAGAGAGAGTCGGATTGGGCAAGGGGATCTACAGATGTGCCTCCTCCTCCTTATCACTCTGGACGCTTGTTATGATACTGTCGGTTCGATACTCCAACCTGTCAATCGATAATAGCGATTCGAAAATACATGTACAACTACATATACATACAGTGACCAGTCAAGAGTACACCAGTAAGTCAATTTCTTTCGAGTGATTCCGATCCTCCTCCTCCTCCTCCTCCTCCTCCAACTGTTCTCAAGAATATGAGAGTTGATCGGATTCCAAAGGTGTTTCGAAGGCTTACAGACGAATATGATCATCAGAATCGCGACACGTGTCATACTCGGATCGAAACCAATTCAATCGGATAATTTTCCCGGTCGGCAAGGACTCCTTCACACTGGCAAGTATCAATCAATCTATCCGCGTTGCCAGTGCTATTTGGTCCACCTCATGAAGCTTCGAAGCGCCCTCATGCAATTTCAGACAGGGAAACGCCCAGTAATGAGCTTGGTTCCTTCCACAACCTTCTCTTTAAGTAACGCTCTAGGATGTTTCGTTTTGTCTGCTAGTGTGTTTTCCGTTTCTTGCAAATGAGCTCCGCTCATATCGTTCAGTGTCCTATTAGCATTGTGGTCAATTGCGCTCGTTGACTGCTTTGACGTTATTGTGGATCCTCCCTTGCCTCTTGCTTTCAGTACATTCATTGCTACCTGGTATCATAATCTCGATGACCCGCTTGAGGGCACTGTTAACTTGATACTCCTTTACCCCAATCAAACGAATGTTACCTTTACCTCTCCCGTGCAGCCAGGTTTCAACGAGGGGAGTGTCTCAATGGTCGCGGGTGAAGCTGGGTAAGCCATCTAATGCACATTCTGCACTCACTAAGCAGAACCTAGTTCATACTTAATTATCGCCATTGGGTGAGTTTCCATGCAGCTAATTGCTCTTGTCTAAATTGATATCAAGGGAATCGAACAATGAGACTTTGTCTTCTGACTCTTTCTCAGTGGTGTCTTTTTTCAGGAGCTCTTCCGCACAGGTGGCAGCGGCAGATACCAAGAGCCTTGGATCGACTACTCATGCCACGTCGGTGTTTGTTTCCGACCGTTCATACCTGACCCCTCTCAAGATCGACGACCTCAAGTTTAAGCAAGGGATCTCCAGACTCACCCTTGGCCTTGACAACTGGCACAAAGTAAGCTTTCCTACGATATCCCTTTGACTAACTTTAAGTCAGCGTCGCGGATCCGACGCAAACGTCATCGTCATCGATGGTCCCAGTACAAGGGTCCCATGCGACCGTTACAATGGATACCACGCCACCGACAGTCCCAGTCCAATCGTCCCAGCCGACAGTTACAGTCTTGGCACCCACTCGAGCTAGCAGCAGTACTACCAGAACGAAAACGCCCATCATAATCGGAGTTCTTGTCATAGTAGTCCTGTTCACGACCGTAGCTGCTTTCTTCATCTTACGGAAACGGCAGAGACGGCTTCGCAGTACATCCCTTCAGATTCATCCCTTTTCTCTAGAGCAATCGGCCAACAATAATTCAGGCGGATCATCAGGTAGTCAACTGCTCATTTCTGTAAAACCTAACTGATATATGAAACAGCGACTTCTGTATCAACGAATCCAGAAGCAACGGATGGGTCACCATCAGATATAAATGAAAAAACTCATACAAATAGAGTTCCTGAGTCAGACGGGCCTCACCTTCCTCTATCTCCTACACCAAATGTTCTAACTGAACGACAACTTCAACTCCAAGCTCAGGAAGAAGAGCTTGTGCGTAGGATTTCTGATTCGACTCGGACTTCAACTTCAGCAACGGGTGGTGATGGGATTGCTGATACAGTGCGAACGTCACTTGGCAATGCTTTGAGAGATATCGAGAGATTAAAGGAAGAAATGGCGTGCTTGAGGGAGCAGAGGGAGTCAGATTGGGCAAGGGGATCTACGGATGCGCTTCCTCCTCCGTATCACTCTGAAAGGTTGTCTGATGTCGTCGGTTGATGATATCTTGGTTCGATACTCCGACTTGTCAATTGATAGTAATGATTCGAGCAGGTACATATACGTCTATCTATGTAAAATATATCAACCTATTTTTAAAGTGTTGTTATGCAGATCTCAGTTTCTGATGGTGGTGCCACTAATCAGGAAGATAGTCCACTTACTTGGTAACACATTGAGCAAAATTGAGAGTTTGAGGTAAGAGGTTCGTTGGTTGACGGAAGATAGTGACTCGGATTGAGCAAAGGGATTCTCGGATGTGCCTCCGTCTCCGTATTGCTCTGCGCATCTTGAGGTGGAAGAGGGTGATCTGGAATGCTTGCATAGTGACATTCGACTCTATGAGCGAGCTTGTTGCGTTGGTATATTGATAGGAGTACCTCATCAAGCGGTCTCTTCGGAACGATTCTCTCAAAGATTGTTAAGTTGCAATTCAAATAGAACGGAACTGGTTGTCAAGGATATGAGAATCGACGAAATCCTCAAGGCGTTTCGATGATTTATAGGGTTGTGTAGACGAATCTGATAGGATGAAAATTCCCTGGTCGACAAGGACTCCTTCGCAAGTATCAATCTGTGAATCATTATCCATCTGCGTAGCTATTTGGTCCGCCTCATGAAGAACCCCTGATCAGATCATACGCAGCAATGGAATGCCCAGTTGCTGAGCTTGCTTCCTCCCACAACCTTCTCTTGCAGTGGACTGCTTGATATATGTACTTCTTCCGCCAGTGTGTCTTCCGTTTCTTGCAAACATGTTCAACTAATCTCTTACAGTGTCGTATTAGCATTGTGGTCAATTGCATTCGTTGACTGCTTTACCATTACTTTGAATCCTGCGTCGCCTCCAGCTTTCAGTGTATTCACTGCTTTTTGGGCTCGTGATAACGGTGACCCGACTGAGGGCATTTTAGCCTTGATACTTCTTTACCCCAATAGAACCAAGTCTATCTTTCCTCAGGTGATAAAGCAAAACCAAAGCCAGGGGACTGTGCCAATGCTTGCGGGCGAAGCTGGGTAAGCCATCAAATTACATCAAACGCGCATTCTGCACGGGCTAAGCAATGCCTAGATCATACATAATTGCCGCGGCTGCTGGGCAGGTTTCCACGCTGCTAGTTGTTCTCATCTAAATCAATATCAAGAGAATCAAACAATAACCACTCAAGGCCAGTTTTTACCTCTTTCTCAGTGGTGCCTACCAATGCTAGGTCGGTATTTGTTACTAAGCATTCCAACGATGTCCCTTTGACTAACCTCAGGTCAGTGCCACGGATCCGACGCAAACGTCATCGTCATCAATGGATACCACGCAAAGTTCGTCGCAACCGACAGTCCCAGTGCAACAGTCCCAGTCGACAGTTACATCCACTCAAGCTAGTAGCAGTACTCCCAAAACAAAAGAAGCACCTATCATAATCGGAGTTGTTCTTGCCATAGTAGTCCTATTCACGATCATGGCTGCTTTCTTTATCTTGCGGAAGCGGCGGAGACGGCTTCTCAATACATCCCTTCGAATTCATCCAGAACAATCGGCAAGCAATGATTCGAGCGAATCATCAGGTAATTCATTGTTGTTAAAACTTAACTGATGTGGAATAGGTGTAATTGCTACGTCTGGCTCTCCAGAAGCAACGGGGTCACCATCAGATATAAATGAAAGAACTCACAGAAATAGAGTTCTCCCTGACTCAGACACTCCCTTTCCACCATCCTCCCATGCATCAACTGTCCCGACTGAACGACAGCTTCAACTCCAAGCTCAGGAAGAAGAGCTTTTGAGGAGGATTGCTGTTTCAACTCGGACTGTTGTGGAACTTTCAACCTCAGCAACGGGTGGTGACGGGACTGGAAATACAGTGCGAACGTCACTTGGCGATGCTTTGAGAGATATTGAGAGATTAAAGGAAGAGATGGCGTGGTTGAGGGAGCAGAGGGAGTCAGATTGGGCAAGGGGATCTACGGATGTACTTCCTCCTCCATATCACTCTGAAAGGTTGTCTGATGTCGGTTGATGATATCTGCCTTGGTTCGATACTCCGACTTGACAATTGATAGTAGCGAGAACACACGTATATGTTCATCTATGTAAAATATATCAACGCAGATCTCAGCTGCTGACGGAGGTTATGCCACTACTCAGGAAGATAGTCCACTTCAAACATTACTTAGTAATGCGTTAAGCGAGTTTGAGAGTTCGAGGGAAGAGGTTCGTTGGTTGAGGGAACAGAGTGACTCGGATTAGGCAAGGGGCTCCCAGATGTGCTTTCGTCTCCATATTGCTCTGAGGATTCGTTCGCATCATGAGGTGGAGGGTGATGCGGAATGCTTGCATAGTGACATTCGACTCTATGAGCGAGCTTGTTGCGTTGGTATATTGATAAGAGTACCTCATCAAGCGGTCTCTTCGACACGATTCTCTCAAAGATTGTTGAGTCGTAATTCAAATAATTTGGACGGAGCTGGTAGTCAAAAATATGAGAATCGACCAAATTAAGGCGTTTCGATGATTTATACGGTTGTGCAGACGAATATGATCATCAGAATCGTATGCATACTATACTCGGATCTAACGTCCCTGGTCGACAAGGACTCCTTCACAAGTACTGATCAATACATATGTGTGTTGTTATGTGTTGCTCAGGCTATTTGGCCGGCCTGACTCATCTGATGGCCCAGCAATCTCAAGCTATGGAATACCCAGTGATGGGCTCCCTTCCTCCACAACATTGCTTTTCTCAGTGAGATGCATCACTTTTTCTGCCAGTATGTGGCCTGTCTGAAAGCATGCTCTGACTTCATTTGTTTTCAGGCTTTTAGTATTGTGGTCAATTACGCCTGTCAACTGTTTCATCATTCTTCTGGACAATTGGGTTCCTCCGCCTTTCAGTACAATCACTGCTCGCTGGGCTCACACTGGCACTAGCGACGAGGACCCGGTACAGGGCACCACTTTTGACTTGATACTCACTTATCCCAATGGAACGAACGCTACCTTTCCTGTGACATTGCAGGGCCAAAACCAGGGTACTGTATCGATGGTTGCCGGCGAGTCCGGGTAAGCGTCAAACGTACAACCCAATGTCATGAGCTCAATTAAGTCTAGTGAATACTCAATTAATGCTACAGAGTACTATGTTCTCATTCTGTTACGCTCTCGTCTGATTTGACATAAGATAAAACCTTAGACTCTATTACTTTCAGAGTGACACCTTCGGATGGCAATACCAGTTCGTCTTTGGTGTATTTTCGCCAACTCTTGTCATATGAAATGACAATTCATTCTTCCAGGATTTCCTCTACACAGTCGGCTACAGATGCCAACCGTACTAGACCGACTCGGACTACCGATGCCACGTCGGTGTTTGCTTCTCCCTCCAGATCGCCTACTTCAAGTTCAAACTCAAGGTCTTCAGCCTCAGCTGATACCCAAACGAAAACACTCATCAGATTCGGAGTTATTCTTGCTGTAGTAGTCATGCTAGCTGCCTGCGTTACGGTTATCTTATGGAAGCGACGGAGACGGCTTCTCAATACATCCCTTCAAAATCATCCCTTTTTCCCAGAACAACCGGCAAGCAATGATTCGAGCAGATCATCAGGTAATCCGTTGCTGTTAAAACCTAACTGATGTGGAATAGGTGTAATTGCCACTCCAGAGGCAACGTGGTCACCATCAGATATAAATGAAAGAACTCACAGAAATAGAGTTCTCGCTGACTCAGACACTCCCTTTCCACCATCTTTCCATGCATCAACTGTCCCGACTGAACGACAGCTTCAACTCCAAGCTCAGGAAGAAGAGCTTTTGACTAAGACTGCTGATTCAACTCGGACTGTCATGGAGTTTTCAACCTCAGCATCGAGTGATGGGGCTACCCGCGGAGGAAATCCCATGCAAACCTTACTTGGCGATGCTTTGAGAGATATTGAGCTGCATGGTTGAGGGAGCAGAGAGAGTCGGATTGGGCAAGGGGATCTACAGATGTGCTTCCTCCTCCGTATCACTCTGAAAGGTTGTCTGATGTCAGTTGAAGATATCTACCTTGATTCGATACTGATAGTAACGATTCGAAAATACATGTACAGGTATATATACATCCATATATGTAAATTACATCAACCTATCTTTAAAGTCAATTTCTGTCGAGTGCGGGGTTCATAAATAATTGTAGGTTCTGGAGATGCAGGCGTAGCCATGATAGTAGGTAACATGATCCCAGGAGGAAGCACACTTGGTGTATCTGTCGACTTTGAGACGACAGTCTCCGTTTGTGTCGCACCAGATTCTGATCCGATGTAGTCTTCAGCACCAATTGCAGAGGTTGGAACACGCGATTGCCAAGGAGAAGGAGGAAGCTGATTGCGAACCATCTTATCTGGGAAGAATGAGATGTATTCGATACTCTCTGTTCCAGAGTCGAGTTCAGAGTCAATTCGAGATGATCTAGACTCCGTCCGCGTAAAGGAGAGATGTGGAGATGTGGAAAGGGTTCGGTTTAAGCTGAGTATCAACTTGCCTTCTCCTTTTTCGGTGATCTGTGGTGATAAGGAGGCGGTACTTGATACTGGGATGGATTGATGACGACGACGCATGCACCGGCGAAGGAATAGGAGTAGTATCACAGAGAGAAGAAGTACGAAGCCACCAACAGTCGATCCAACGATCACCGCTGTTCTGGGATGGTGCGGAGAAACTAGAACGGAGGACGAAGACGAGGCGAAGGGTGAAGTTTGGGTGAAGGATGAAGCTGGGGCGGAGGAAGTTGGTCCGGGAGAATTCGATGACGGAGTAGATGTGGAACTGGAAATATTCAGTGATTGGCAGAGGTAAGCAGGATAGTGCATACGATGGACCAGTTGTACTGGGACTTCAATGGTTTTCAGTATTTCAAGATCCTCACACGCCGGAAGGTACTTACACGCTGGTGGACGGTGACCTGTATGTTAATACAATCAGATGGTTGCAGGCATAAAAAGGCGAAGACGCATACCTTGCCGTCGTATCTGATGACTGAGTTCTGAGCTAATTTAGCAAAAACGGTGATACGAGTGAAAAAAACATACTGTATTGTCTGACTGACAGTGGTATTTCCAATCGACACAGTTGCCGTAGCAAGCGGCGACGCTGTATGTCTGTTGACTAAGACATGTCTGTCGGACTGGGTAGTAGACAAACACACGCGCGTTTCGGAACCTACCCCTGCGCTTCATTTTGGCTCCCACCTGTGGTAGTTCTGTCCAACTGGTTAGCAGACGAACAACGCATTTCGGAACCTACGTGAAAGCATCTATTAGCAGCACACTTGTGATTCATCGTTAATACAACGGCTCGATAGACTGCTTGAGTCCCGTACCCGATCGAATTGACAGATATCGTTATATTTCCGGAATCCTCGTGACGCTGCACAGGCACTGAGTTGTTAAGAATGGGTTCTCCATTTTGGAGTTCGAACTCCCAGCGTATTACAAATGAATGAGGATCATTGTTGGAGGTCGTTGTCCAGTTTATATTGAAATTTTCGTTAATTACTGCATCTGGAGGAGCCTGGAGTGACAGAGCCCTCGTGAATATAGATAGAGAAGAGAGGCATAGGATACTAAATAGAGTTATCGTTATGGCGGGCGAAAGAGAACAGGGCTCACGGAAAGACATAGAACATCGAGAAGAGGTAAGAGACAAGCTGGCGGCATCAAAGTTGCTTTTCTGTCGTTCGGTTTCCCAAATCACCATCTGCATATATCAAGTTACCAACAGACTGTCACGGGATGGCGGGATGACTTGATGGTCGATAGCGAGCATAGGAAACAAACAGACAATCATCTCGTTCCGAAGAGTTCGTAGCCATTCATAGATCAATATGACATAGGCTGACACTGCCATAGAACTTGGATGAGATGACGCCGCCGAGCGGCACAGGAGCACTGCCTGAAACCTATTATACTTGTCACGAAGTGATCCAGAAGTGATCCAGAAGCAGTGGAAGCAGATATCGGTCAAGACCAAATATTAACGACTCCGTATGATCGCATAGTGAGCTGGCTTTGACACGTCTCCGAACAGAGTCCAGACATAAAGCGACTTGCAATTGGACCGTAGTTGTCAGAGACCGGACAATCTCTGCTTCAGCACTACTGTCCCTGAGTTGATATGGGGCTGCATATCTCTGGACGCTGGTGCTCGCTATGAAAACGGATAAACTTGGAAAGGTCTTACTTATTGTTCCGGGCATGTCGCTGCTGGACCTGGGCATCATACGAGGTGCTGAAATTTTTTGATAGTGAAACGTTATTAGTATTGTTAGCCGCTGCCAATAGAAACATGTTGAGAGGAAGAGAGAATGATGTTGACGAAAATAAAACTGGCGATGGCTGGATCAACAATGACAAACAACTTTTGCGCTGACTTTTGTGCGACAACGTGCGTTGTGTTCATCTTTGCTACGTGTGAAATGCTGGCTTGTCCCGTAACAAATTCCAGCCGATACTGTCTTTCTCAAATACTCCCTATGCGGTATATAACAAAGCAGTACCTGAGTACCAGTCATAGCTCACGACTGCTCCACATGGCGCTCCGTCGCACTTACAGTGGGTAGAATTCAGCGTTGCAAAGCAGTTGACCGGGCTTGTTGGACCTCTGGCTTCCCAAGTCAACTCACAGAAATGAAAGCTTTATATTTCGACCCAGTTCTGCGGAGCCGATAACGCGACGGTGAATGCAGAAATTATGACCGTCTTACTGAGAGAAAGTTATCGATGGGATTGTCTCTGCTTGCCAGGATGGCCAGGCTCGGTGCGGCCGCCGAAGACAGTTATCCGAAGACTTATTGATCTAGGACAAGCCACTTGCTTTCGTTGAACACGACACATGTTATCCCTTCTAGCGGCATTACCATGGCTCCGTGAACTGTGTCTAGGTGGGAAAAGTGGGGGAGCACATGAACTACACGAAGCTAACATTTTTCCCTCATCCGCTTCTGGCTGGGGGTCCCAAATCTCGAAACTCCATATAGAAACCCTGCCACTCTCAGATCGACTTACAAACGAAAGGTCTCTCCACAGCTGCTTGAATCACGAATGGGACGTTTGAAAAACACCATTGTTAACTTGAAGAGAGAAAACATACCGATTTTTCGTTCGGCTTGAAGGGAGTTTGACTTTGGACAGAATTCAAGAGCTAAGTGGTTTGGAAATTGACGTTTTCTAGAGAGGGAGACTGAGCTCTACAGAGATTTGGACGGATATGTCATGTGCGTCGTGCTTAGGTTGTAGCAAAGCTTCACATTGAAAGTTCTGTAGTTAAACTGTCGTAGGCCTACAATTAAACAACCGCCAACAACCGCCGAGTCCAAACCAGGCTTCGTCGTATAGTTGGTGTCAAATCTGCAATCGTGGACTGGATTTTCCCATCTCGCCAGCGCCATTTTCAAAAAGATATGCCGGTGGGCCTAATGAACCGAGATCACTGTCCGGGTACATCGGTGGTGGACCATCCGTCAAACCTATTGCCCAATCCGACTCGTATTGATCCACCCACCACCTGAGCTCTGCCGATAAATTCTTGTATTGAGCTAGCAGACTTGTATCAGTAGTTTCTTGAGCCAACATCCCATTGATGCGAGTAACCACATCCTCTGCATGTCTCCTGATCTGCAGCTGTCGTTCTGTAGGAGACCCGGGTGTGGATGGCAGGATGGATGGAACGAGAGTCGATATCGGCCTGAGCATATCGCCTTCATTTCCTTCAACAGGGGCAGGGGCATGAGACTCAGGTTCAACGCTGCCATCGTAGTTAATCCCTGATCGCACTGTCAGAATTTGACAAACCTCTTCAGTGCCTTGATAGTAGAGAACGTTCGTATGGGAGCAAAGTGTGCAGGATTTCGATCATTCAATGCTTCTTGAAATGGCTCGGGTTCTGTCTCTGCAGCCAATCTTTTCCGTCGTCTTCGAGTCCTGCGCTTGACGCAGAAAAATAAAATGAGGCAGAGGCAGACGAGTACGAAGCCACCAACAGTCGTTCCAACGATCACTGCTGTTCTGGGGTGGTGCGGAGAAACTAGAACGGAGGGCGAAGACGAGACGAAGGGTGAAGTTTTGGTGAAGGATGAAGCTGGGGCGGAGGAAGTTGGTCCGGGAGAATTCGATGACGGAGTAGATGTGGAACTGGAAATATTCAGTGATTGGCAGAGGTAAGCAGGATAGTGCATACGATGGACCATTTGTACTGGGACTTCAATGGTTTTCAGTATTTCAAGATCCTCACACGCCGGAAGGTACTTACACGCTGGTGGACGGTGACCTGTATGTTAATACAATCAGATGGTTGCAGGCATAAAAAGGCGAAGACGCATACCTTGCCGTCGTATCTGATGACTGAGCTCTGAGCTAATTTAGCAAAAACGGTGATACGAGTGAAAAAAACATACTGTATTATTGTCTGACTGACAGTGGTATTTCCTATCGACATAGTTGCCGTAGCAAACACCGTGGGATTTCTGTGCAACTGGTTAGCAGACGACCAACGCGTTTCGGAACCTACGCGAAAGCCTGTATTGCCAGCACGCTTGTGATTCATCGTTAATGCAACAGATGGATTGCTTAAGTCGCGCACCCGATCGAATTGACCGATATCGTTGCATTTCCGGAATCCTCGTTTTGGCCTTGAGCACGCTGCACAAGGGTCGCGGTAAAAAAGGATTCTTCGAAGCCCCAGCGTATTACAAATGAATCAGGATCATTGTTGGAGGTCGTTGTCCAGTTTATAGTGAAATCTTCATTGATTACTGCACTTGGAGGTGCCTGGAGTGACAGAGCCCTTGTGAATATAGATAGAGAAGAGAGGCATATGATACTAAACAGAGTTATCGTTATACGGGCCGAAGAGAAAAGGGCTCACGGAAAGACATAGAGCATCGAGAAGGTAAGAGAGAAGCTGGCGGCAGCACAGCTACTTTTCTGTCGTTCGGTATCCCAAATCACCATCTGTATCAAACCCTCTGGAATCGGACCTTCACCGGGTAAGGGATATGATACATATTTGATGGTTGATATAGGAGACAAACAGATGATCGATGGTCTTGCAGAAGTGCTTAACTTTAAGCTGATTGTTATGCTGATATAATGGACTCAGGAATAGTGCATGAGGCGCAGCTACCGAAAGGTTCGAGATATACGCACTGGCATTGCTTAAACCAAAGTAGCATTTGTCGCCCTCGGCGGGCCGAGTGAAGCAAGATCACTGTCAGATACATCGGTGGTTGACCATCGTCAAACCAACCGCCCAATGCGACTCGTATTGATCTAACCACCACCTGAGCTCCATTGATAGATTCATGTAGCAGAGCAGTATGCTTGTGATTCATCGTTAAGATGATTGCTCGAGCCGCGTACCCCAGCGTATCCCGTGTGATCGGTAGATACTGGTATATTTCCGGCTTCTTCGTCTGTAGAGCGCTCCATCAGGACTGAGTTGTTAGCAATACGTGTTTCATTTGGCTCACGGAAAGACATAGAATATCGAGAGGGGGAAAGAGAGAAGCTGCCGCGGTGACCAAAGTTGGTTTTCTGTCGTTTAGTTTCCCATGTCACCATCTGTATCCGAGTGAATAAGATCGCGGGCCGCCGGAGTTATGTTTGGGTTCGAGATCTGATGGTACAATGATTGTAAGTAGGAGACAGACAGACCATCATCCCGAAGGCGTCCGAGCTGATTATTTTTAACTTGGTCTGTGCTGATAAGATGAACTTGGGAAGATACCTTACCAGAAAGCGTAACAAGCTAGATTCAGCTGAGCCGCTCAGCTATGTAGACATTGTAGAGCCCGGTTACAGACCTTTCAAGCGGGTACTGGAGCAGAGAAGGACCTAATGCAAACAATTTCCTGCACATGCTTTGCTTAACGCGGTACCGTTGCAGAAGGAGGGAGGCAGCGACTAATAATGCTATTCTAAGTTCAACGTTCGACAGTGGTAGGGACCAATTTGATCTTACCGAATGCAGACGTTGGATGTTGACCTAAAAATTTCAAAGTATATCGCACAGAAAACAAAGTAACGCGCTCCGACGCGTCTCCCAAAAGGCAATTTCAACAAAGTAATAACACACGAATGGTTTTTGTCGGAGACCGGGCTCATCACGTGCCAAAATTTTCTTTCACTTCCACGCCCTCACTCGAAATGGAACTGGATATCTCTGGTACTCGTTACGCAAGACGGCGAAAGGATCATATTATCTTGGTGAATGAACTGAGAGCTGCTGGGTGAGCGAAGCTTCCTGTTTAGGCCGGATCCGCCCTGTTTCTCAATTTTACAGTGCGCAAAACGACTTGGATCTTCCTGGTATTACTGTCACAGGCAACCAGAGTGCAGGTAGAATCTTATAAAATTCCAATACAGATGCTCATAGTGGCCTAGGAAAATCCGGCGTTGTAGAGTCCATTTCGGGTGTAAGTAGTTAGTATCAAATTTGCGATTGTCGACTGGATTTCTCCATCTCGCTAGCGTCATTTTCAGAAAGATATGCCGGTGGGCCTAATGAACCGAGATCACTGTCCGGGTACATCGGTGGTGGGTTATCCGTCAAACCTATTGCCCAATCCGATTCGTACTGATCCACCCACCACTTGAGCTCTGCCGATAAATCCTTGTATTGAGCTAGCAGACTTGTATCAGTATTTTCTTGAGCCAACATTCCATTAATGCGAGTAACCACAGCCTCTGCATGTCGCCTGATCTGCAACTGTCGTTCTGAAGGGCAGGGGCATGAGACTCAGGTTCAACGCTGCCATCATGGTTAATCCCTGATCGCACTGTCAGAACTTGACAAACCTCTTAAGTGCCTTGATAGTAGAGAACGTTCGTATCGGAGCAAAGTGTGCAGGAGTTGGATCATTCGATGCTTCTTGAAATGGCTCGGGATCTATCTCCGCAGCCGACCTTTGCCATCTCCGAGTCCTGCGCTTGATGCAGAAAAATAAAATGAGGCAGAGACATATGGTACCACCAACAGCTGTTCCAACGATCACCGCCGTTCTGGAGTGCTGCGGGGAGGCGGAGGCGGAGGATGAAGACGAGGCAGAGAACAAAGACAAGGTGGAGGACAAAGACAAGGTGGAGGACAAACTTGAAGACAAGGTGGAGGACAAAGATGAGGTAGAGAACAAAGACAAGGTGGTGGACAAGGACAAGGTGGTGGACAAACTCGAAGCCTGAGACAAGGCGGAGGACAAAGACAAGGAGGGTGAAGTTGGGGTGAAGGATGAAGCTGTGGCGGAAGAAGTTAGTCCGGGAGAATTTGATGATGGAGATGTTGAACTGGAAATATTCAGTGATTGGCAGAGGTAAGCAGGACAGTGCATACGATGTACCAACTGTACTGAGACTTCAACAGTTTTCAGTATTTCAAGATCCTCATACGCCGGAAGGTACTTACACACTAGTGGACGGTGTCCGAGTCCTTACTTTAGTAAGGCTCGGTCTTATACCTTGACGCCACTAAGACCTGTTCCTGAATCGCCTATATATGGTATGCTTCTTTGCTTCTCTCGCCTTCTCTTCTGATCATTGTCGTCATCTCCGGTTGTGATGTCATTTCCGCCGAATGCCGTTTCAGCCGTTTCCTATGAGTCGATCCGAAGCCGTTGCATGTCCCTCTTTCCATCTCATCTTTGTACTACTACCATCCTATATTGTAAGCTAAGTATAGTCTAATATTTGTCATGGGGGGCTTTACCGGCACCTCCATATGATTATATAATCTTAGGGTCACATGGACGCTCTCAAACCGTAACTACAACTCGCGTCGCGTGTAATTCGATACCCACATAATTTATGCCTTCCGAATCTCTCTGGCAGGGTCCAGAGGGACTATCTATACTCAAGGCCATTGTTCTGAAGACAATACCCCAATGGAAGGATGGATTACGACCTGCTCAAACAGAAGCCATCACACACATTCTTGACGGTCAAGATGTGATGTGTTCGGTCGCAACGGGGTCCGGAAAATCAGCGCTTTTCATCGTTCCTATACTTGTGCATCAAGAACTCGCTGCCCACCCTGATCTGTACCCAAATCATTCAAATAATGCTCATTCTCGACCAACTGGTGTTGTTGTTACACCAACGAAGGGCCTAGCTGGAAATCTAGTAAGTTTTCAATCTCTCGCTTGTAAAATGTACTAATACATCCATAGGTAGGGGAATTGGCGTCTTATGATGTCCCGGCTCTCGCGTACTGTCATGAAACTATAACAGAAGCTCAGAATGCCGGAAGAGAGTTGGTACGTTACATCCATAGGTAGGGGAATTGGCGTCTTATGATGTCCCGGCTCTTGCGTACTGTCATGAAACTATAACAGAAGCTCAGAATGCCGGAAGAGAGTTGGTACGTCCAAAAACTCTGCCAAGTGATCAAAATGATCTTCGCAGCATTTCAGAACAATGTCGACACGTTCTAGCAGCATGAATCGTTTTATGCTAGGCTCCTGCTGATGGGAGAATGGCTCTAGCAAGCTCAAAGGAGAATCTGACGATGCTGGGCTAGGAGATTGCGACAGAGTTATGCCAGCTCCGGCATGGTCTTTGATGAGCTGGATAACTGTCGGGGAAATTTGAGACCCCTCTGGAGTTTGAGGTGAGCTTGAAGAAGAGCTTCTGCGATATTCTGGGGAGTCTGCAAGCAGCGACGGCTTTGGAATTATTGGAATTGTGAGAGGGATGTGTCTGGTGTATTTGCGCTTTGGTTTAGGGACACTGGGATCTTTTTCTGAATTTAAATTGTCCATTCTATTGATATGGAGTACAGAGGATAGAAACATTGCGAAAATGGAGGCTATAAACGCGTCGTAGTGATGGTCACTGATAAAATATTTGGGGCACGTGCATCAAATTATATAATCAAGTCAGTCGCACGTCAAGGGGTCTATATAATCGACAGACTCAATCCACATCATTATGATCGTGGATTTGTCTGTTTAGAAGAGACTAAGCTAAGTAGGTACGAGTCCTTAGTGTAAGCTAAAGATAAAGACTTAAGCCATAGATAAGGTAGAGGAGAGTCGAGCTGAAGTCACATGATTATCATGTCTTTTATATAGTTAGACCACCAGCTCGTCTCACCACTGTCTAGCCAGCTATGTAGAATTTCACACTTACCTGATGCTTTGCTGTCCCTTTCTTTTTCTCTGGCGGCTGTCCTGGAACTCCCTCAATGTGAAAACCTCCATTTCCCCATCACCAATTCACCCAGTAATTGTCCTCTAACCTTTCAGGTTGGTTGTTGCATTCCTGTCTACTCTCTGCTTCTGTCCCTGCCCATGCCACACTGTTGCTACCAACTGGCATGGCGACAATGGTCACGTGAATTTGCCCACGTGTTCATCGGCTGATCGGGATCCGTGTCTCTCCCTGTATTTCTGGGCCTCCCAACGCAAGGGCTATATCAGCTGGGGTCATGGAAGGTCGCTGTCTCTTCTCAATGCTTCCCATTGTTGGTTTATTGTCAATTTATATTCTGGAAACTCTGACACTGTGCTGAATGT
>QLOY01004124.1:0-21234 GCA_003313965.1 Megacollybia marginata
CATTTTTCGTCTAAAAGGGGAAAAAGCCGAAAAGCCAGCAAGTAAAGTGTCAAAACACTGATGTGATCGCATAGTGAGCTGGCTTTGACACGTCTCCGAACAGAGTCCAGACATAAAGCGACTTGCAATTGGACCGTAGTTGTCAGAGACCGGACAATCTCCGCTTCAGCACTACTGTCCCTGAGTTGATATGGGGCTGCATATCTCTGGACGCTGGTGCTCGCTATGAAAACGGATAAACTTGGAAAGGTCTTACTTATTGTTCCGGGCATGTCGCTGCTGGACCTCATCGTACGAGGTGCTGAAATATTTCGATAGTGAAACGTTATTAGTATTGTTAGCCGCTGCCAATAGAAACATGTTGAGAGGAAGAGAGAATGATGTTGACGAAAATAAAACTGGGACGATGGCCGGATCAACAATGACAAACAACTTTTGCGCTGACTTTGCTTTGTGCGACGACGTGCGTTGTGTTTATCTTTGCTACGTGTGAAATGCTGGCTTGTCTCGTAGCAAACTTCATCGATACTGTCTTTCTCAAATACTCCTCCCTATGCGGTAAACAAACCAGTACCTGAGTACCAGTCGAGGTCATAGCTCACGTCTGCTCCACATGGCGCTCCGTCGCACTTACAGCGGTAGAATTCAGCGTTGCAAAGCAGTTGGCCTGTTAGACCTCTGGCTTTCCAAGTCAACTCACAGAAATGACAGCTTTATATTTCGACTCAATTCTGCGAATCCGATAACGCGACTTACTGAGAGAAAGTTATCGATGGGGCTGTCTCTGCTTGCCAAAATGACCAGGCTCGGCGTGGCCGCCGAAGACAGTTATCCGAAGCCTTATTGATCTAGGACAAGCCACTTGCTTTCGTTGAACACGACACATGTTATCCCTTCTAGTGGCATTACCATGGCTCCGTGAACTATATCTAAAAAGTAGGGGAACACATGAACTACACGAAGCTAACATTTTTCTCTCATCCGCTTCTGGCTCGGGGGTGACGGGTCCCTTATAGAAACCCTGCCACTCTCAGATCGACTTACAAACGAAAGGTCTCTCCACAGCTGCTTGAATCACGAATGGGACGTTTGAAAAACACCATTGTTAACTTGAAGAGAGAAAACATTCCGATTTTTCGTTCGGCTTGAAGGAAGTTTGGCTTTGAACAGAATTCAAGAACTAAGTGGTTTGGAAATCGACGTTTTCTAGAGAGGGAGACTGAGCTCTATAGAGATTTGGACGGATATGTCGTGTGCGTCGTGCTTAGGTTGTAGCAAAGCTTCACATTGAAAGTTCTGTAGTTAAACTGTCGTAGTCCTACAATTAAACAACCGCCGAGTCCGAACCACGCTTCTTCGTATAGTTGGTGTCAAATCTGCGATCGTGGACTGGATTTCCCCATCTCGCCAGCGTCATTTTCAAAAAGATATGCCGGTGGGCCTAATGAACCGAGATCACTGTCCGGGTACATCGGTGGTGGACCATCCGTCAAACCTATTGCCCAATCCGACTCGTATTGATCCACCCACCACCTGAGCTCTGCCGATAAATTCTTGTATTGAGCTAGCAGACTTGTATCAGTAGTTTCCTGAGCCAACATTCCATTGATGCGAGTAACCACATCCTCTGCATGTCTCCTGATCTGCAGCTGTCGTTCTGTAGGAGACCCGGGTGTGGAGGGCAGGATGGATGGAACGAGAGTCGATATCGGCCTGAGGATATCGCCTTCATTTCCTTCAGCAGGGGCAGGGGCATGAGATCCAGGTTCAACGCTGTCATCGTAGTTAGCCCCTGATCGCACTGTCAGATTGACAAACCTCTTGAGTGCCTTGATAGTAGAGAACGTTCGTATCGGAGCAAAGTGTGCAGGATTCGAATCATTCGATGCTTCTTGAAATGGCTCGGGTTCTGTCTCCGCAGCCAAACTTTGCCATCTTCGAGTCCTATGCTTGACGCAGAAAAACAAAACGAGGCAGAGGCAGACGAGTACGAAGCCACCAACAGTCGATCCAACGATCACCGCTGTTCTGGGATGGTGCGGAGAAACTAGAACGGAGGGCGAAGACGAGGCGAAGGGTGAAGGATGGGTGAAGGATGAAGCTGGGGCGGAGGAAGTTGATCCGGAAGAATTTGATGGTGGAGCAGCTGTGAAACTAAAACGGTTTCTCAATATTTCAAGATCCTCACACGTCAGAAGGTACTCACCCGTTAGTGGACGGTGTCCTGTATGTCAATAGAATCAGATGGTTGCAGGAATAAAAAGCGAAGATGCATACCCCGCCGCCGGATCTGATGACTGAGTTCTGAGCTAATTTAGCAAAAACGAGGATATGCAGTGAAAAAACGGACGAAGTTGTCTGACTGACAATAGTATTTACTATCGACACGGTTGCCGTAGCAAGCGGCGTTGCAGTAGCAACCTGCGTGGCAATAGCAAGCGACGTGGGATGTTTCTCCTCGCCTATGGCACTTCTGTCGGACTGGGTAGCAGACGAACACACGTGTTTCGGAACTTACGCCTGCACTTCATTTTGGTTCCCGCCTGTGGTAGTTCTGTCCAACTGGTTAGCAGACGAACAACGCATTTCGGAACCTACGCGAAAGCACTTATTAGCAGCACGCTTGTGATTCATCGTTAATACAACGGCTCGATAAGTTGCTGGAGTCCCGTACCCGGTCGAATTGACAGATATCGATGCATTTCCGGAATCATCGTGTGGAACACGCTGCACAGGGATTGAGCCAATTGAGCTGTTAAGAATGGATTCTTCATTTTCAGGTTCGAGCCCCCAGCTTATTACAAATAAATGAGGATCATTGTCGGAGGTCGTTGCCCAGTTTATATTGAAAGTTTCGTTAACTACTGCACTTGCAGGACCCTGGAGTGACACAGCCCTCGTGAATATAGATAGAGAAGAGAGACACAAGATACTGATTAGAGTTATCGTTATAGCGGGCGAAAGAGAAAAGGGCTCACGGAAAGAGCATCGAGAAGGTAAGAGAGAAGCTGGCGGAAGCACAGCTACTTTTCTGTCGTTCGGTATCCCAAATCACCATCTGTATCAAACCCACTGGAATCGAACCTTCACCGGATAAGGGATATGATACATATTTGATGGTTGATATAGGAGACAAACAGATGATCGATGGTCTTGCAGAAGTGCTTAACTTTAAGCTGATTGTTATGCTGATATAATGGACTCAGGAATAGTGCATGAGGTGCAGCTACCGAAAGGTTCGAGATATACGCACTGGCATTGCTTAAACCAAAGTAGCATTTGTCGCCCTCGGCGGGCCGAGTGAAGCAAGATCACTGTCAGATACATCCTATTACATCGGTGGTTGACCATCGTCAAACCAACTGCCCAATCCGACTCGTAGTATTGATCTAACCACCTGAACTCCATTGATAGATTCATGTAGCAGAGCAGTATGCTTGTGATTCATCGTTAAGATGATTGCTCGAGCCGCGTACCCCAGCGTATCCCGTGTGATCGGTAGATACTGGTATAGTTCCGGCTTCTTCGTCTGTAAAGCGCTCCATCACGACTGAGTTATTAGCAATACGTGTTTCATTTGGCTCACGGAAAGACACAGAACATCGAGAGGAGGAAAGAGAAAAGCTGCCGCGGTGACCAAAGTTGCTTTTCTGTCGCTTAGTTTCCCATCTCACCATCTGTATCCAAGTGAATAAGACGAGTTATGTTTGGGTTCGAAATCTGATGGTACAATGATTGTAAGTAGGAGACAAACAGACCATCATCCCGAGGCTTACTAGCTGATTATTTTTGGACGTAATCTGTTCTGATAAGATGGACCTGGGAAGATACCTTACCAGAAAGCGTAACAAGCTAGATTCGCGCCAGCTGAGTCAGCTATGTAGAGCGTCCCGTTACAACTTACGGACCTTTCAAGCGGGTACTGGAGCAGAGAAGGACCTAATGCAAGGTGCCGTCTCTCTTCAACGCGGGACCGTTGCAGAAAGACAGCGACTAATGCTAAGGGGACCAATTTGATCTGACCGTTGGATGTTGACCTGGGAGTTTCGATGTATATCGCACGGAAAACAAAGTAACGCGCTCCGACGCGTCTCCCAAAAGGCAATCTCAACAAAGTAATGGTTTTTGTCGGAGACCGGGTTCATCACGTGCCAAAAAATTCTTTTACTTACTGCCACTTCCACGCCCTCACTCGAAATGGAGCTGGATATCTCTGGTACTCGTTACGCAAGACGGCGAAAGGATCTTATTACTTTGGTGAATGAACTGAGAGCTGCTGGGTGAGCGAAGCTTCTTGTTTGCTTAGGTGTTTCTCAATTTTACAGTGCGCAAAACGACTTGGATCTTCCTGGTATTACTGTCATAGGCAATCAGAGTGCAGGTAGGATTTTGTAAAACTCCAATCAAGACGCTCAAAATGGCCTAGGAAAATCCAGCGTTGTAGAGTCCATTTCAGGCGTATGCAGTTTTCATATGTGCAATGTCGCGTTATAACCATCTCCCAGATTACCGTACCAAGGGATTCTGGAACATGTACTCGATGTCCTATGGAATGTCGCCTTACCAACTCGCCCAATGCGTTCAGCTGCCGGATTTCCATCCGCCGCGAGTTTATTCGGAATTCCAATCAACGCTTGCCTGAACCCGTTGAAACGACTTTCGGAGACGTTATCACAGACAAGGATGATGTGGAACCCGCCCTGCGTCGAGCACAATTGTTTGCGCTTAATCCGAGCTTGCCTTTGTCTAAAGTCATTAACGCGACACACGAGGAGCTTAAGGAAATGATGGATCAGACCGTTACCAAAGTTGCATTTACAGGCGACGTTGTCTGCATCGATCTTCGTGGACCAGAGCTTACCGATCTGGCTTTCATCGACTTGCCGGGTAATACAGCTTGGCTCATAATCGTTGACTGAACCTCTCTAGGTCTCATTCAGAATGCAGAGCCTGATATTGTCCGACTGGTTGAGGACATCGTCGTATCTCATATCCGAGGGAAGTGTCTCATCTTAGTGGCACTCCCAATGACAGGTAAATCATCTGGAGTCCTTTGCTGCTGTCTGCTCACTCAATGTATAAGATGATATCGAGAACCAAAAAGCGCTTCGTCTCGCGCGGCAAGAAGACCCACAAGGTCTCCGAACAATTGGTAGCCACATGTTCGCTCCCACAAATCGCGTATTGACGTGTTCTTTTTTCAGGTGTTCTCACCAAACCAGACATGCTCACAGCAGGAAACATCAAATCCCTCCAAAACTGGATTCAAGTCCTCGAAGGCGGTGGTCGTCACCCGCTCGCCCACGGGTACTACTGCACCCGTCAACTCAATGACTCCGAGCGTCTAAAAGGAGTGACGACATCACGATCTAGAGAAATCGAGGCCACGTTCTTCAACGAGACTGTACCCTGGAAGGGTTCTTCTGCGAAAAATCGATTCGGGATGCCCAATTTGATAGATAACCTCGGACGGTTGTTGATTTCGTATATTCAGGATACGTATGTATTCTTTGAACTACCTTGTTTTGTCAGGAACTAACTTTTGGTTTCCAAGCCTCCCTACCATCAATGAAACAGCCAACGATCTCATGGCAAGCTGTCATACTGAGCTTGCGAAGCTACCCGTCTCCCTCTTTGCCCTCGACGGTGGTGAGGAACCGGGAACGTGCATGTTGAGACTTATCACCGAGTTGTCTCAAGATGTTCGTGAATGCGTACGGGGGATCAATGCCTTTGATCTTGGGTTGAGTAGGAGTATCGATGCTTCTTCTCAAAACGCTAGAGACGGGTCTTCTTTCGGCCTTTCAAAGACTACTAGGATGATTCAAGCCCACCGAAATCTGTACAAAGAGCTGAAGACCGCGATTCGGTCGACTGCGCCGAATTTTGTGCCCTGGGAGGATAAACAGATTTCAAAGATGACGAATGCAAAGTTTGTTAATTCGTTGGAGGATGGGGAGGAGGATGACTTGGATACAACGAAGGGGTTGGGTGAAGGAGAGAGGTATACCTTGACGAAGATGAGGAAACATATTGATTGGTAAAGCTTCTCTTCTTTCCGGTGAACCTCGCTAAGAAAGCCGATTAGCTCGATTACAAGGGAACTTCCCAACAATATACCTTTCTCCGCCAAGGCTGCGCTTATTACGGCTTTTCAGAGTACATGGCCAGGGGTTGTGTATTCTTGCTTGAACAAAGTGAGAGATATCACACTGGAAGTTCTCATCGAACGAGTTGATGAGAGATTTGGGCAATACAACTTTTTGAAACGCACAGTCATGTACGTATCCTACTCCTTTTCGTCTTAGCTGATCAAATCCTCACAGTTCACACATAACCGAACTGATTGAGAAGCATTACACTGTCTGCCTCCTCCTCCTCCAAACGGAATTGGAAAAGGAACTCTCCCCCTTTACGCAAAATACGCATTATCTCGAGACTTGTACCGAGAAATGGTTGGTGAAATATAAGGGCGTACGGAATGGGGGAGCTTCGCCTTCGTCGGATACGTTGGATGGGAGGGAGGCGAAGAAGCAGAAGACGACGCAGGAAACGTCGGTTGGGGTTGCTATCCCTCCTTCCGCTACGTCAAAGTCGGCGCTTCCTTTCCCTGATTCACAACCGCAACAGTCGACGGAAGGAAAAGCTCCAACTACAACGTCAAAGCCATTAAATGCCCAGTCTGCTTTCTCTACTAACCCCGCCCCGTCGACAAACGTGTTCGGAAGTCCAGCTACCCGGTTGTCGGGATTTGCTTCGTCCTCTCAGCAGCAGAATCCTCCAGAAGGGAAAGTTCCAACTACAGCATCAAAGTCGTTCGATATTTTTGGTGCTTCATCTGCTGCTCCTGCCAGCCCCTTCTTGTCGACAAACGTGTTCGGAAGTCCAGCTACCCGGTCGTCGGGATTTGGTTCGTCCTCTCAGCAGCAGGATCCTCCGGAAGGGAAAGCTCCTACAATACCAACTACATCATCAAAGCCATTGAATGCTTTCAATGCTGCTCCTGCCAACCCCGCCCCGTTGGGGGGATTGTTTGGTTCATCCTCTCAGCAGAATCCTCCAGAAGGAAAAGCTTCTGCAGCGTCAAAGCCGTTAAGTGTTTTCAGCCCTGCTCCTGCCCCATCGACAAACGTGTTCGGATCGGGATTTGGTTCGTCAGCATTTGGTTCGTCACCCCAACAACAGAATCCTCAAACCCAAAGCAAACCCAAAGACGACGTGGCTGTTCCCACTTCTTCTTTGGCTGGGGGACCTCCAACTGCAAAGGAGCAGAATGTACGGGAAGCTTTAGCCGCGCTAGCTAAGATCGGGTATATCGTCACACCTGAGGATCTCGCAAAGTTGACTCCGGTGGATGAGTTTGAGAATGAGATGAGGGTTATGGCGGAGGTTAGAGGGTATTTCCAAGTTGCGTACAAGGTGCTCTCCTCTTTTGTTTTGCTTCTCTCCTTTTTCTAATCTTCTCCCTAGCGTATGATCGACGCCATCCCAAGCGATATTGATCTTCGATTTGTGAAAGCGATTGCGAAAGAACTCCAGGGGTTCTTGATTGCCAAGTTTGAGCTTGGGACGGCTAGTGCTAACGAGACTTGTAAGGAGTATTTGGTTGAGGATACATTCATGGCAGAGAGGAGGAAGGACCTTCTGGCGAGACAAAAGAGGTTGCGTGTTGTGTTGCACAAGTTGGAAAAGTTTCGTGTTGGGGCTTAGGGCTTGGATGTAGAGTTCGAATGTACATACCTTAATTTCTTGCTTCTCTAGTATAATACTCGTAACTCGTAATCCTTGCGATGTAGATGACGCAGAGTTCCGCCGAACGCGTCAAAATCGAAGTCCGTGCGTTATTAGTATAAGTAGGCCAAGTAACACGTGACCGAACACCATCTCAACATAGCAAGTTGCTATGTTGCTATATTTGAATCCGCCTGCGCCCGCTAAGGGCAAGGTCAAAGACCCCGACGGACCGTACTAGTACGTGGCTCTAAACTATTTAAAACTGCTAGGATCGGGTGCTTCAAAAAACCGCTCCAGGAAAACCACTTGGGAAAAACCGGATAGGCGTGAGGTTGAAACTGGTACCAACAAGACCCGTATACGGGTCAAACACGTACTGTATACTGTACAAACACAAACAATTACAGTTATCTCTCACTAAGTGCATGAATACTCGAGCACAGTCACCAAAGTCTGCACGCATAAAGTTATCCAATACACTGTCTTCTGGGTATCAGTTTCACAGCTACTGAGCTTCGGGTGATCATTTACTTCAAACAGCGCGGTGGTCAGTCACCCGATTGCACAGCCCAGGGTATCCGTTCACCGCTAACTCATTCTTCAAAGTTCAGATGCGTCGTAATGTGTCACTGCTGATTGAATCTAGAGTGATCCGCCACTTCAGTCGCAGTGAAGACAGTCGGTGTTTGGTCACCATTTCGGAGGTCCGTAGTCCTGCTTCCTCACAAACTGAGCTTCAGGTGATCCTTTCCCTCAGTAAAGTAACAACGGTCAGTGGTCAGTCACCGGAGCTCTGGTGCATGGTATCCGCTCACCATTTCATTACTACAGATGCGTGGTAATGGGTCACTGCTGATTGAATCTAGAGTGATCCGCCACTTCAGTCGCAGTGAAGACAGTCGGTGTTTGGTCACCATTTCGGAGGTCCGTAGTCCTGCTTCCTCACAAACTGAGCTTCAGGTGATCCTTTCCCTCAGTAAAAGTAACAACGGTCAGTGGTCAGTCACCGGAGCTCTGGAGCATGGTATCCGCTTACCACTAACTCCAGCTTCAGTGACTCTTCATATCAATACTGAATATGACGGTCAGTGCTGAGTCACCCATTCTAAGGTGAGTCTTCCTCTTTCACTGTTAACCAATTACACAGTAACCGCTCACCTGAGGAGATGTTGCGACGCTTGGTGGTAGGTCCCCACCTTAGATGTCGGTGGTTTACATTTGCCAGTTAATCCGTTCGAGCTGACTGCTCACCCCAGTCCAGTTAACAACGCTCGGTGATTGGTCACTGCTCTCAAGGTGTGTCATTTCCGTTCACCACTTATCGAAGCTGTAGTGACTCTTCACGCCACTCCTTGTTGTGGCGTTTGGTGCTGGGTCACCGCTTTCATGGTCAGTCAGGTCTGTTCACCGCTGACATAGTATCTAGTGAGTCTTTACGTAGAGATTTCTGTGTCACCTTCGCTGCTCGGTCACCAACGGAGAGCCTTGTAGTTGTTAATTGCCACTCACAACCTTCAAGGTGACTGTTCACCGCCATGTATACGACAACAGCTGGTAATGTAGCACCAATATCAAGGTGCTCAATGCTTGAAAACTACTCATCCATTCCCTAGTGACTGTTCACCTCGATAGTCAGCGTGAGCCTCAGTGCTGTGTCACCAATGTAGACGTCAACAATCATTGCTCCCCACTCAATGCTTTCATGGTGAAGGTCTACCTCAAGGTAGATCTGGCTGCTGTGTAGTCAATCATCAATTTCCAGGTGGGTAGTCATCGTTCATCATTATCTGGTACCACAGTCACTGTTCACCCTAGCGTTAACTGGACCGCTCGGTGCACGGTCACCCATTTACACATAAATAGTCATCCGGTGCCATCAACCCATATCAAGGTGAATGTGAACCTCAAGGTCAAGCTTACGACTCAATGCTCTTTCACCAATTGCAAGCTATGTAGTCGTCGGTCACCACGGACCACCCTTTATGGAACTCATTCACCTCAGGACGAATCATCACGGTCAGTTCTTCGTCACCGAACCTAAGGTGAGCAATATCTCGTCCCCACCAACTAGATCTACGATGATCCTTCACCTGAATGTACAATAACGGCTTGGTCCCACTTTAATATAAGCAGTGCTTGTTCAATACTCAATCACTTGGGTTACAATACGTAGTGTTTGTTCACTGGTAGGAAGGTTCACAGTAACCATGCTCTATACTCTCAGACTCGTAGACAGTGGTTCCTCACCCAATTCAATTTGACAGGCGTGCCTTCACTATTCCTTGGCTGTATGGTGACGAGGCACTGAGATCACGTGCCTCTCTTGTCAACTCCCGACCAGGAGCCATTATCCTACGTCAGCCTCAGATGGCCTTAATCTCCATTGACAGTCGTTCATTACCTTTGTGTTCAACATTTTATCCACAATGCACACTATCTCCATTGTACTTTGTGAGTTCTCGATCACCCGGTCTCTTTCTGCCAACAAGTTTTTCCAGCTGGTACCTCTAATCCAATCCCATCATTTTCCTTGTTTTCAGCCGGTTCCACACACTCAAGAACACTCTAGTGAAACGAATCGCTCGTTCCTGCCCCATGTAACTCACCGATTTCCTGATCCTCCCCATTCCCCCATTTCCACATTCAGCAGCACTCGTGTTTACCCCTTCCAGGCGTGGATCCATCCTCGCGTACGTCTTTACGAAAGCCGCTTCTGAACACCTTGTGTGCCCCTTTGCATGAAACGCATCTATCACGAACAAGGTGTCTGCAAAAAATTCCGGCTCACGTACCATGCAGTACGGTCCCAGCGCGCAAGCAAAATCATACACCACTGTCTTTGGTGCCTTGGGCCACCGAGTGATCAGTGCAGAAAACACGTCATCACGTCCTTCGCCCTTTGCAATGCAGTGGAACCCGTAGCTGATGCTGTGAGTGCACCACACTACCATTAGCCCACCAGTCAGGTTCTTCTCTCCATACTTCGAGTAAAACTTTGAGCATTTCACCCCACGGTTGTTCTCTGTTCCTTTCTTCTGATCGTGTGCCAGCTTTCGATATTGTGGCCGATCCCGAATTTGCGGCATGCTATAGTAGCATCCGCTCTACCATCATGATCAGCTTCTGAACAAGATTCTCCGTATCTTACTTACCATCTCCCAACCTGTCTCCTGCCTGTCGCTTGGCTTATGCCTCGGTACATCATTGTATTTCATCAACGACTGTAGAACCGATGTTGCACGCTGATGCAACCAGGACGTTATCTCCATCATTTCCTTGCCGTATTCCCCTCGTTCTAGCCTTTCTTCATTGAGTACGGCAAGAAGTGCCGGAACGCCAATGCATCGCGAAGCATTGAAAGGAGTTGGATCCGCCAAAAAATCTTCCAACACCTTCAGAGCCGGTCTGTTGACCATCTGGAGGACTGACTCTTGGGCGCTCAACTATCATAAATCTCTGTAAGCTCATCTTAACTGCAATTGTACTTTACTCACCTGGTGCCACAGACGCCGGTTTACCAATGATAATGCACCTTCATCTGCTTGATTCCGGCCAAGCTGATGGTCAAACCTTGAGTGTAAGTGCACGTTTATGTCCT
Organism: Megacollybia marginata; assembly: GCA_003313965.1. Classification (NCBI taxonomy): domain Eukaryota; kingdom Fungi; phylum Basidiomycota; class Agaricomycetes; order Agaricales; family Porotheleaceae; genus Megacollybia; species Megacollybia marginata. The sequence continues at coordinate 11,333 of QLOY01004124.1, forward strand.
CTAGCTTTTTGCTGACAAAATCGACAGTATTCCAGTACTCGTTTTGTACTGCGTCACTGTCAGTTGCACTAAAGCCCTTCAGACATCGCCTGATCCCAGTTCGAACTGCCTTATCTGTCAAGCATTGCTGCTGTCCGACATATACAACATTACTTCTCTGTTCGCAGACATCATGCCGAATGACAGTCGGTGGCTCGAGTGACGCTAGCAAGTGTTTCTTTTGGAAAGCGACAGTAACACCATCCCATATTAGATGCTCTGGTGTATCGCTGCATTTCATACAGTGCATATCATTGCCGAATGCAACCAGCCTTGTGTAGGCAAACCACACAGACCGAAACAAGTCTTCACCAATAAAGGGCTTGTCCAACCACTGGTATCTTCTCTTCATCACGCTCACGAATGCCACGAAGGGTGTCTCCGAGGATACCGCCATACTGGTAAAGTCATCCAACAACTCGTGCGTGAAGAACACTGAGTTATTGTAGTTGAACAGACCAATGTCCCTTGGCTCCGGACCAATAAACCTGTGTCTGCGTCGAGGACAGGCCGGACATTCCTGCAACTTGACCAATACCTCTCTCGCTTCCATCATAGTATATATGGTTGCTTTTCGTTTCACCACAGGTAGTTGAGGATTCCACATCGAGTTTGGTCCTTGACATCGGCATGAAGCACTGGCATCCAGTTGGATCACTTCGGGAAGAATTCGAAGTGGTGGCTTGTACCCGTAGAGGTCATCATCAGTTGGTAATGAGCACCACCGAGGTGGTCTAATTGGCAGGTACGAGATTGAATCATCTGCCCTGGCGGCAGTCACTAATCCACATTTCAGCTTTGTTCGTTACAGTCAGAGTTTACCTTTGGCTTCATGCAGCTCGTCGTCTCCCTTGTCTTCCGGCAACGCTTCATATATGGCCTCAGCATCATTCTGGATCCAACGCTGGAGTTGATGCTGTGCACTCTTGATGTGTACGCATTGGGCGTTTTTGCTGCAACCAGATTTACATTTCCACACTCCGCTGCCATTATCATCACCTTCGTGCATGACAATGACCCGCTTAGGCTCTTCCATTGGTGTTCCTACTGAGAAGATGCTCACTGAGTGCTCTTCATTCACAGGCATCCGTGTAATCAGAACTGTCTTTCCCCCTGAAAGGTCGGATGATCAATGAATAGACCACGGCATATGCACCCACCAACGTCCATCCACTGCGTGTCCCTTGCGAACATCTCCTCTCGGTATTCTGTAAAGAACATCTTGTAGATGCAATCCCTGCGGTTTTTTTGAGTACATTCGTGGCATCTGCATATCAGCAAGGTCTCGTTTCCAACCACACGAAACGACAAGTGAAACCAATGCATCTGTGGTGCTGGTTAGCAACATACCATCTACAATACCCCACGTACTGTCGGTTCTTCTTTCTTTGAGTTCCAACCCCTCACTACGCACACTCCTTCCCCGATTTGATAAAAGTCAGCCACTCCAGCCAAAACCGCACATTGATAAGCTTCGTATACATCACCTCCATATGTGATGTCTACCGTTGCTGCCCCTTCATCTCCTATCGACTCTGCTGCCTCTACGAAATCATTAGTTACCAACAGCTCACTAGTGGGATCTGCCTCGTATTCCAATGCAGATGAAGCCGGTTCATAGTCCATAACATCTCCCACTGCAGCTGGCTCTTCCTGCTGTGGTAAGGGGTTCTTACGTCCCCGTTTTCGCCCCGGATGATTTGATTGGACCCTTTTTCGTTTCGGCGGCGTCTTGAATATGGGGTCTACAAAGCTTATGTCTGGGATATCAACATCATCCAGACTTAAAGATATGTCTGGTATTGCCAAGTCCATCTGGACAACTTGGCCACGCATGGTCGTTATGTTGATGGCCTGTGACTAGTCACAGCATTAAAAACCCGTCAACCAGTTTTTCCCTCCAATCATGAATTTCCCGCCGTCGCCCATACCACGCGATTTCAGTCTTGGTGGATTACCTCTCTCTCCTGGACAGTCTGTCCGTTATCCATATGCGGCACCTGCTGTAGGTACTTCCCATCCTCTGTCATGCATTGCTCAACGACCTTAGATTGATCCCCGGTTACTAGCTCAATCCTTTTCCTCTCCCGATAGTGTCACTACTGCGTCCTCACCATTCAGGTCATCAGCAATCTCACTGTCACCTCAATCCTCTCCATTGAAGCACTCAGTCGCAGCGCGTACTACGAAACCGTTGACTCTGAATGAACCGCATAAAGTACATGCCAAACAAATTGTCAAGGCTAAGCAGGCCGCTGCTAAACCTCGTCACCCCAGGGCCAAGGTCACAAAAGAGGCCCAGTCTTCGCTCAATGAAGAAGATCCCAATGCTATTGCCAATGACAGCGAAGAGGATAATCCCAAAGCGGACCATGGATTTGTGCAAAATGCTTTTCTTGGGGGTCTCCCGTGGGCCGGTCAGTGTATCTGTCATTATGCCTGCTCTGACTGCACAATTCGCTAGATCTTACTCGTTCGAAGGCACTCCCTGAGCCATCCAGCAATTATAGCTACACACAGCGTCGTTATGGAAGGCTCTTGCCTGACTTTATTCGACGTGTAAGTCTATGTTTTCTATTGCCTGCTCTTTATCTCAATGTTATATAGGCGGAACGCTTATCCTATGAAACCGGATGCTGGCTGTATGTAATCCTTGACCATCCAGGTGTCGGGAAGCCTGTCGCTTCATTTTACTCTCCACGTCTGCGCAAGGATGGTGGTCAAGCAGTTGTTGATGCGCATAAGCAGATGTGCCTAACATTTGCAGCACTTAAACGCTCACTAAAACAGTCCAATGCCGACATGGCAGCCAAGCTGCAGGAGAAGGAGGACGATCTCAAGTCCAAGGCAGCACGCATTCGTGAGCTTGAAGCAATGTTGCTGGAGAAGGGACAAGGCCCAGTTAATTAGACGTACTGGTAGCTTTTCTTACTTAGCAGAACACACTGCATTTTCAAAATGTAGCTGCGTCTTATAAATCTAGTTGACCGCCAGCCACTTGATATGCTAGCTCCTCGGCATCATGCATCTCAATTACTGCTAGTCGACCATCCTCAGACAACAGAGCAAGATCGAAGTCCCCAAGCCAACTCAGTATTCGCTCCAACCCCTGGGTTAACCTCTCAGCATCACTTGTACGTGGCCCATACCCTGCAACTTCGAAGAGCCATGAACTGTGATACTTGCTTTGCTTAAAGTACTTCTGTAATTTCTTGAAGCGAGCAGCAAACCAAGCATTGACCTCAGACTCAGGATGGGGCATGGCGTCTAAACCAGTGACAATGTGGAAAGTCTCCTCAAGGAATGCTACAATGCCTGGCTTAATCGCTGCGATGACTCGCTGCGAAAGCTTACGATGACGAATACTGAGTTGAATACTGCAGATTACTAGTCAGTGATATGTTTGAAGTTAGAATACACGACTCACATAGCACGCTCCCCATCCTCATTGACGCTGTCCTCTTCTGATGCCTCTAGTGGGGCTACATTCAGAGGTGAAACCTGTCTGTGGTAGTTTTGAACCATAAATGTCATCTGAAGCTTAATACATACCTTGACTGAGCGTACTTTGTCCTCAAACGCCCCTTAATAACAGCACCATTTCTATTGAATGGTCAATTGTAATTGGTAGCGAGACAGTAGCCACACACTTAGCATAGTGTCGAGCACTCTTGGCTCTGTTGGCTGCTAATTTCTCCAGTCGAGTCTTGTATAAGCAGGGACGAGGCATGGGATGGTGAAGGACAAACGATTGTAGGACTGCTGAGTCACTAGATTTGGCCTGAAATTGTCGATTTTCTTCTGACCTTTTGGTTGAGTACTTTCCCCTAGTCCGACTGAGCCCTAAAGTTAGAGTATGATACAGAACATGCATCTCATACGTTTCACCATACCTGATTTATGTTTGGGGCTTGGATGAGACTGCCAGAGGGTTGCCGTCGCTGATCACCCATATCAGACTTGTTTGTATGGGCCAAACAACAGACCATTCTGGTTGACGTTTCTCCCGTTTCTCATTCGGTCTCCTCCACCAATTGATGTTAACATCATGTATGTACATATCCTTCGAGATTTTTGGTTGCCTAGTCTCTAATAATGCATCTGTGCATGGACCTCAGGTGAAAAATGAACACATGTGTTGGATGCTGTTCACAATATTCACGTCGTGTGTTAGTTAGTGCCTTTTAGAAGGTAATAATACTCTATCCTAGTGAAGAAGCTAGTATTTGGGCTGAACTACAGGTGACTTTCACATTGGACGCTTGTAACGACATTAGTTACTGTACTGGGCTATACGGAAAGTCCATGTGGTACCTGTGCCTGTTTCAAGCGCAATTGTTGCCCTGAGCCTCCCGCCGCTCCACCAGTTTCAGGGTCGTTAAGCGAGTGCGGATGATTGTCTTCAAAACGCATCAACATATCTAGGCCAGTAGTGTACATTACAATTAGATTGCATGGACATCAGTCCCTGCGAGGTGAATGAGTCCAGTGGAACATCTGGAAAGTGGTCCGATTATCCAAAAGTGCAAGCGGTAGATATATGATGCGCATCAATTCACATGGGCTGTCGACGTCGGCGTTCGGACCTAAGCTGCAACCTAGTGAACGAGGACGCATGTCAGCCTGGCGGCTTTGGGGAGTTGTAGCTAAGGTATCAGTTGTAGCTAAGGTAGAACTGTGTATATATAATGACTCACTGCGGTGATTTCCTATTATTCTGTACGTTGGCCAAAGCAGACAATCAGACAGCTTCTGTCACTATCTAGAACCCGGCGATCTGTTTGATGGCATCAGTTTTTTGCTCCTGTTTTAACCACTATGTCGACCTCGGTGCAACAGTGGGAGGCTACATTAACTAACACTGCCAAAAGATTTGCAGGTCGTAAACCGAAGCGTCCAAAAAATGAAGATGGACACCGGTTCATGGTGGTGTTGAGCCTCGGCAAAAGCGGAAAGTTCGAAAACATTGGTAGATACTTGTCAGTGGTAAGCCTTACTCCAAAAAAAGATACTCAGCATAGAATTAACACGAAAAATAGTGCATCAACCGAGAGAATGAGCATACTGCCATTTGCCATGGCTTTCATCGTTTCCTATCACCACCATTGACAGCGCACAAAATGCAGGTACTGGAGGGACTGTGGGTCAATCTAGTTAGCAGTGGAGGAAAGTGGGGGACGACTGAGTTACCACTACGTCTTCAGCAGTTTCTGTACATAGAGGCTTGAGTAGCTTCAGTGGTTGGGGGAAATAACATACAGAACAGGCAGATTGGCACTTAAGGAGTTATGGATCTATCTGCACCTCATGGACGATTGTTTCGATCAATTGGTTTGGAATAGTAGGCGAAATGCACGGGCTATCTCGGAGATCTGTCACATGCAGCGTGAACCTTGGTGAAAAAAATTAATAAGTCGCGTGTCAGGTTAACAAAAACCATAGACCGGAGCTCCAGTATTTTGGAAAAGAGTACCATGGCTAGACGTTCAGAGCGTTCAGTCACCAACACTACTCTCGATCGTGAAATCACTCAGCTAAAGGACATCATCACCGACAGAGAGGCACAATTGCAACGGGCCAGGGCAGCACATACCAAGGCAAAACACTCCAAGGTGATTGAGGAACTCAAGCTCGAGCTATCTAAGCTCGAAGCAATGGCAGTACCACAACATGCAGGTGTGCACTAATTCTTACCACTATTGCAATGCTGAGCACCCAAAAAGAAACTGACGCAGATCGGATGAGTGCGGAATTAGAAAAATTAGACGCAGGTATGTTTTTTTGGCAAAGACGCAGCCAATATAATGGCCAATGAAGCAGATAAGCCAGACTCACCTTCGAGTGCTATAGAACAGCCAGGTAAAAGTCATACAGCACGCAGACTTGCTTTCTCACGTCGTATCCAGCACCGGTGGCTTTCCCTGTGGCTGAAGCGTCAACAATGGTTCCCACAATGCACAATAGTTCTGTGAATTCCAAGCAGACCGCTGCAGCTACTACTCAGTTGGATACACCAGTCGATGCCACAGGAATGGCTCCTGAAATTAACGACCCAAAGCAACAGGGTGCTGATACTACTAGGACCGCTTTTGATGGACAAGCGCCACCCATGCAGATTCCTGGCGAAGTGCCGACAGCTGCTGTCGCAACCGGCCATGCTATGCCAACAAGGCTTGCTGGTGTGTTGATTGAAATGGAGAGTTAAGCGGCACTCACATTATATAGCTGAGGATGACGGGACCACTTTTGATGGACAAGCGCCACCCACACAGATTGCTGGAGAAGCGCCAACAGGTGCTCTCGTAACCGGTAATGCTATGCCGGCAAGCCTTGCGGGTGGGTTCATTGAAATATAGAGTCGAGCGGCACTTACATTATACAGCTGAGGGTGATGTCAAGCCCTCGATGGCACTTATTGATGAACTCGAGTTGAATGCAATTCCTAAAGGGTTACGAAGCAGCATGATTGCTTCCAATGCGGCTTTCAAGAAAGGTACAGTCCAAAAGCGGCGTCAGACTAAGAAAGGCAAAGGAAAGATGTCTGGGAAGGAAAAGATGCTGCCAACATCGAGCGATGAAGATAACCGTAGCTACAGAGAGATTTCCAGTGACGGTGATGAGGACAGCAATGGTCGCAATACTGATGTTTCTGACCACGAGGACATGGAGGCAGATGAAAAGCGAAAGAGGAAGCATGACGGAAGCAGAGCAAAGGCAGAGAAGCGGTTGAAGACTGGTACAGAGAAGGTTCACAGAATGCCAGCACTGACCACTCGCCGTGATTTGACTGCCGATTTCAAGAAGTTGGACAAAGGTAAACAAGGTACAGTTTCTTACCTTCTGGGCTTTAGAGTGGTGGTTCATTTCTGAGTTGCAGAGACAATAGTCCAGGAGATCCGAAACTTTTACAAACAGGAGGCACATGTGCGGAAACCACTTGGAACCCAGACGGTTAAGTGGTTACGGTCAGTCCCTGAGCTGGGCCGCGAACTAATGCTGCATAACAAAGATTTGCTGCTTACCTGCATGACCGCATCCGGGACACGAAATGTACAATGTTTCTATCATGCGACAATCTGAAAAACCGATGAGATCGATGCCCGGTATGGGGACTGCATCATTACCGGTCAAGGACCACGGATAGTCAACCGGAAGGAGGAGAAGGGGTTCATAGCCCGTCCAGAGGGATTCCTCCATTGTGGTTGTTACGAGGATCCAGCAGTGCTGGAAACAATCCTATGGAAGATGTTTGATGCTGATGAGGAAGGATTGACAGAGAGCTGGAAGAATATGTATTTGGATCCTCAACAACGGTACTTTCTCTCTCAAATTTTCGAGAAGTGGTTTGGGTTGCGAGTCGATGACTTTTTCGAGGAAAGGGGGGACTCATCCGACTTGATTGTCCGGCTATGCGACAAAGTTATCAACAGCGCAATGAAGCGCAAGGCGGAGCGGATTGCAGAGCTGGATTTAGCATTCGGTACAGCTGGGACTTCTAACTCGACTTCTAACTCGTCTGCATAGGCTACAAAGTCGTAATAAAGCAGCTGCAATTTTGTCTGAATTGCGTAAACTATATGATTATGCCTTCTCCACTCATGCAAACCTCTCTCAAGCTCTGGGTCAGCTGTGGTAACCCTATACACTGAGCGTCACTGAGACCTGGTGCACGCACTATGAGAAACTGCTTGGTGTGAGCCTCTGGAAAGCAGACGCCAGTGTCGTAGGTTGTTAGAGCGTCCCAGGAGCCATCAGAAAGGTAAACGTGGTAATAAAGATTGTTCGCTTCCATTTGGTCGATGCGAAGGTTGTGTGCAAGGATGGGGCACCAAACTACCTGCCAGCCTCTCCCTTGCCACATCAAGGGGAATCGCCATGGCAAGGGAAGAACGGTCTGTTGTGGTGGCTGTGGACTCAATCAGAAAGCAAAAAGCAAACACAAAAAAGGGTGCTCACCATCAATGGGGGATAGACATATGCTTGCACAGTTGGTCCGGCTAGGCAATCTGCACGACCACAATTAGGACGACCACAAAGAGGCGATAAGTGTGGGAGGAGGTATTCGCGCTCACTGGAATGAGTGCTCTCGTCGGAAAAACAATCTGGAGAGGTAGTGAATGCGCTTGACGGGATGTTTTCAGACATGGAGGGCATCGGAGATGGCGGTTAGATTAAATACTATGCGGTTAACAATTGTGATTTCTACGCATTCATACTTGAGCTTTGTCCCGTTTCTTCCGTCTGGCCTCTTGGCTATTGCCTATGCTGACCTTGAGTGCTAGCTCAACCGCCTCACGTAGATGTTGCCAGCTGAGAGCTTGTGCTTCGATGTGGGACCAGGATGTTAGGGCTGTGGTACCGGAATAAGCAAGTGGATACGTTGCCATGGTAAGCTGATCCCACATATACGCGACGGTTATGGCGGGTTCCCTCAGTTGGCGCAGGTTGGCATGCCGGTCCATTCGTTCATGCCATCTTGCACGGACTTCAGAGGGAAGAGGATGGAGTAGGGCATTAGGATCGACACTGAGAACAATATTGTGGAGAAGATGAGCAGGAGTGACCCAGGCGGATTCGTCGAAGCTGTGGACGAGTGAGTACTTATGGGAGGCATCATGGAGTGGACTCACTTTACAGACGCCGCTGATTGCCCGGAAATGTTACTCCGAGAGAGACGAATGAAGAAGAGATGGGTGGAGGCCATATCCTGGACAGTGCGATGAGGAGGCACTGAGGAAATCGCAAGGAGTACTAGCGCTCGGTAATACTTCCAGGTAAAGCGCAAAATGCGTTTTTCTCCTGGAATTTGGGACGAGTCTGTTGTACAACCTTGTTGATGCGTGGGCCAGTCTTCTTGCTGGCATTGGCGGGACTAAAGGAATGTAAGCATAATTGTAAATAAAAGAGCATCAGCGACGGACGCAGTAGCGCTTGCTATTGCAATTTCCGCATTTCTTGGGGTTTTCTGTAAAGACACCGCAAATGCAGCGGAAGGGGGACATAGTCAAGCGACAAAAAGAGTGTGACACGTGCACTGACTGTAGAGGATGGTGACCATCGATGTGTTCGAGAGTGAGGGAGACCTGTGGGGAGTACCACTGGTAATGGAAAACCCAGCAACGTTATCGACGGGGTGGTGAGAGACAAGCCTAGACTGAGATTTGGGGAAAGAAGACTGTCGATGCCTGTATGAGTGACGGAAAACCAGCATAAGAAAGCGGCGTGATAGTGAAAGGTCACTGTGAACAGAGAGGCAGGGGAAACAGCACCGTCCATACATTTGAGCGTGATGGAAAACTACTAAAGTTATCAACAGGGTGGTGAGAGATAACCCTGGACTGAGTTTGGGACAAAGACCACCCCCGACACTGTTATGAGTGATAGATAACCAGTGAAACTAATCGGGAAGGTAGTGAGAGATAACCGTTGAGTGGGATTGGGGAGAAAGGTCACCTCCGGTACCTGTATGAGTGACCGAAAACCAGAATGAATGAGAATCGGGAAGGTAGTGAGAGATAACCGTTGAGTGGGATTGGGGAGAAAGGTCACCTCCAGTACCTGTATGAGTGACCGAAAACCAGAATGAATGAGCGGCATGAGGGTGAGGGGTCACCATGGACGGAAAGGTGGGGTAAAGAGCACCGTCGATACTGTTATGAGTGAGGGATAACCAGTGAAAGTAATCGGGAAGATGGTGAGAGATAACCGTCGACTGAGATTGAGGAGAAAGGTCACCTCTGGTACCTGTATGAGTGACCGAAAACCAGAACGAATGAGCGGCATGAGGGTGAGGGGTCACCCCCAGTGAGAATTTGTCGGGGAGGAGCCAACCTGAGCCGACTGAAACCGACTCGCTCAAATTT
>QLOY01004132.1:0-30379 GCA_003313965.1 Megacollybia marginata
CAAAAATAGATTGGCCATGTTCTTGCCATGATGCTGGATGCCTGCCAGGCCTGCCAACGATCACATTTGGGTGGTATGATAGCCCTGCCAAATTTATCCAGGTTCTATGCAAAATAGGTATGATAAGTTATGTATATGCTCTCTGATAGCAGTCCAAAATCTATGCATTAATCCTACTGAATCAGCTGAACTCAAGGCAGCCACGGCAGGATATCACAAACTAGACAACGTCCTAATCGATCTTCTTAAAAACCAAGTGCGACACAAAATCACCAGAGAACTGTATCGAGGAGGAATACCAATTCCAAACAAATACGAAATGGTAAAACAAAGGTTATACAATATAGAGATGGCGCTAGAAGAAGAAAAAACCAGATTCAGCGCTTTCCACACTGGAAGACCTATACCACCTCGACAACACGCTCCACCACAATGATCCGCTCATACCACAGAACACTACACACCATCCCATACCTATGGAGGACAAGGACAACCCATGGACATCGACGCGGGACGAACCAAACGATTACTTGAGTGTCGCCACTGCAAGAAGATGGGACGTCACCTCTCTCGAGATTGTAGAGGAGAATGTCCAGATTATCACAGTAAACACCCTGGTCGATACTGTCATCTCAGACCACCTCCAAAACGACCTTTCACTACACGCACACTAGAGATAATCGACTTCTCAAAGATTACAGAAGAGGACAAAGAGCAGCTAAGGAAGGCTGCGGGTTTTCAGAAGAGAGCGGAGTAGACACGACTTTGCCATCCCTCAATCAGGACTCTCATGCACATGTTTCTTGTCAGACATGCCCCGAGGCATTGTATAATAGGAATACATCTTTTTCACATGCCAAAGAGTCCAGTGTCAAAAAGGAAAACAAATAGAAGACAACGATCGAAGAAGTCAAAGATGAAGAACCAAACCCTCCTTCTTTGGGTCACTTCCAGGAACAACCACAATCGAAGCAAAAGCCAAAAACCTTCTCCTCATTATGGGTTCTATCAAGATTACAAGATCTAGCTGCTGAAGCAGGAATAGGAACACTGAAACAGTGGGTACATGATCAAAAACAACGAGAAGTGAACCAACACCTCGTTAAACAACTGTTGAACATCCCAACCAATGAAGCCTTAGACTGGCTAGAAGACCTCCATGAACCCAAAAGATTCATCTTCAGAACCACGAAAACAGATTGGGAGCTAAACGTTCAGATAGAACTCCAAGATCTAGAAAAGGGGACCAGATACCAAACACAAGCGCTTCTTGATAGTGGCTGTATGGGCAGCTGCATCAGTCAACAGTTCGCGGAAGAAAAAAAGTTATCCCTACACAGATGGGAACATCCAATCTCTGCATACAACACAGACGGAACGGAAAACAACAATGGGAAGATCACACATTACACTGAAATAAAAATGATCATAGAAGGACACTCCGAAATCCGAAAGTTCGCGGTCACCAACTTAGGACGATCAGATGTGTTCCTAGGACATGAATGATTAAACTTTCACAACCCAGAAGTAGACTGGACCACCAGATCATTGCACTTTACCAGATGTCCCACAGCATGTGGATATACAGAACCAGAACCAGAAGACGTAGAAGAAGGGGATAGGATTTGGATGAAATACCCAAAACCCTCTCGCAACGTTCGAAGGAACAAGGCCTTCATGCGAGCTCATCAATCCATTGCCAATGCACTAGCAGAAGAGTTTGAGAAAAACAAAAAAACAGATCCCATCCCAGAACAGTATAAAGGGTTCGAAGAAGTCTTTGAGAAGACCGAGTTCGACACCCTCCCACCAAACCGACCTTGGGACCACGCTATAGAGTTGAAGCCAGGATCAGAACTGACGGGATGCAAAGTGTATCCTCTGAACCTGGATGAACAAAAAGAACTCGACGCATTTCTCAAAGAACATTTATGCACTGGATGCATCCAACCCTCCAAATCTCCCATGGCTTCACCCTTCTTCTTCATCAAGAAAAAAGATGGAAGATTAAGGCCAGTACAGGATTATCGAAAGCTCAATGACATGACCATCAAAAATCGATATCATCCAAGAGCTATTAAACAAACTGAAAGGCGCCAAATATTTCACAAAGCTTGATGTAAGATGGGGATACAATAACGTACGAATCAAAGAAGGAGATGAATGGAAGGCAGCCTTCCTAACCAACTGAGGACTGTTCGAACCTCTAGTAATGTTCTTCAGACTCACAAACTCACCCGCCACCTTCCAAACAATGATGAATGAACTCTTACGAGACCTAATCAATACCAGAAAGGTTCTCGTATACATCGATGACATACTCATCTTCACCAACAACCTAGACAAACATCGCAAACTCGTTCGTTGAGTCTTATCCATCCTCAGTGCCAACAAACTTTATTTAAAACCAGAAAAATGCGAATTCGAAAGACAACAAATAGAATTTCTAGGATTAATCGTTTCAGAAGGCAAGGTTGAAATGGACCCAATCAAAGTCAACGGCATTCGAAAATGGCCAGTTCCCAACAACAAAAAGGAGCTACAACAGTTTCTAGGCTTCTGCAATTTCTACAGGAGGTTCGTTAAAGACTACAGCAAAATTGCAAAGCCCATGACACAGCTGACCGGAAACGATACATGGAAATGGGAAACAGAACAACAAACTGCCTTCAACACGCTAAAAGAAACCATCACGACAGCACCCTGCCTTTGCATACCAGAAGATGAAGGACAGTTTAGAATAGAAGCAGACGCATCAGAAGGAGCAATCGGTGCGGTAATCTCTCAACAAATAGAAGGCAGATGGCACCCAGTCGCCTTCCATTCCAAAGCGCTTTCACCCACACAGCGAAATTACGAGATCTATGACAAAGAGATGCTCGCAATCATGGAAGCACTAGCCGAATGGAGACACCTAGTATTAGGAGCCAGACAAACCTTCGAAATATGGACAGATCATCAGAATCTACAATACTTCCGACAACCACAAAAACTTAATCGACGACAAGCACGCTGGGTCACAGAACTAGCAGATTACGACTATACTCTACATCATAAACCGGGCAAACAGAATCAACAGGCAGATCTATTATCCAGAAGACCAGACCATGACATGGGACACAAGGACAACGAAAACGTCGTTGTGCTAACGCCTATGACTTTCAGAGCGTTAGAAGCAGTCATAATTCACGACCCACCAGAATACCTACCAGAGCTAAAGGATCCTTTATGAAAACTAGATCCTTCAGCCAAACAAGCTTTAGAAGGTAAAGACAAGAAATGGAAGGAATCAGACGGACTAATCTTTTACAACAACCGCATATACGTGCCCAAAAACCATAAACTCCATGAGCGAATCATTCGAGACCACCATGACAACCCGTTAGCCGGACACCCTGGGAGATACAAAACCCAGGAACCTATTCAGCGAAATTATTGGTGGCCACAGATGCAAAAGATGATTTGCTGATATACAGATGGTTGCATAAAATGCCAAGAAGACAAAATTGATCGACAACCCTTGCACGCCCCTCTTAATCTACACGACATACCCAAACAACCATGGTGAAAAGTCACAGCAGACATGATTGGACCCCTCCCCGAATCCAACGGCTTCAACGCAATTGAAGTGTTCACCGACACCTACAGCCACCGCATACATGTTGAACCCACACACATAGAACTCAGCGCAGAAGGATTTGCCAATCTCGTATGAGATAGGGTAGTCCGATACCATGGTCTTCCAGAAATCCTGATCTCAGATCGAGGACCCCAGACAGTAGCCAAAGCGTGGGACCAAATATGCAAACAACTCAGCATCAAACGACAGGTTATCACCCAGAGACAGACGGCCAAACGGAAAGGGCAAACCAAGAAGTAGAAGCATACCTTCGACTATTCGTCAATTACCTACAAGACAATTGGAGCGAATGGTGTGCCATCATGGAATTCAGTTACAACAATCGAGTCCATTCCATGACGAAACAGTCACCCTTCTTTACCGATCACGGTTACCACCCCTACACTGGAACAGAGCTACAAAGAGACCAAGTACCTTTGGCCACTGAATGGGTTAAACAACTCTCTAACGCACGTCAAGAAGCGGAAGCTGCCTTAACCCTAGCAAAGGAAGCTATGAAACAACAATTCGACAAACACCGCTCTGCATCCCGAGACTATAAACCCGGAGATTTAGTCTGGCTAGAAGGGACAAATATCAAGACTCAGCGACCTGCCAAAAAACTGGATCACTTACGACACGGACCCTTCACAATCACAGAAAAAGTGGGACAAGCGGCGTATAGGCTCAAACTACCACAAAACCCCACTTGGCGAAGAAAACACGATGTCTTTAACGAAAAGTTACTCAAACCCTTCATCAAACCCTCCTTCAACATCCAACCTAATGAACCACCACCACCACCAGATTTAGTCGAAGGAGAAGAAGAATTTGAAGTTGAAGCCGTTGTGGATAGTCGCAAAAAAGGTCGCTATATCGAATACCTGGTCAAATGGAAAGGCTTTCCCGATGCCAAAAACTTCTGGGAACCTCGCGGAAATGTCCGACATGCCGAAGAAGAAGTGGAAAACTTCCACAAATCACACCCACACAAACCAAAACCAACATCTTTTAATCGAGGAATCATTATTACCTTTAACCGCACCATCCTCGATTCCTTTAAACCAATGTTCGAATTCACAATACCATCATGGGGACCATGATCTTAAAGAGGGGGTAATGTTATGATTTCCCACTCTAACGCCCATCTTATCAAGCACCCAACCACGTGCCTTATCAGAACCCTATTTATTTCACATTCATATCACCCTATCTTTCATTTCCCTTATCTGCTATCTCTTAAATTAACTTCTGATAGCTTATCGCAGACATGAGACACAGATAGCTTATCTCTTTCCCTTCGTATCTTTCCCCTCAACCTTATCCCTTATGCCCCAAAGATAACCACTTAGTATTTAAACCATTAGCTATTCGCTGTATTCTTTAGTTTTGGTATTATAAGTTTCACCAAGTCTTTGAGTGGCCTGATAAGCTCTCATTTTGCTCGTCGCCTTACACATAGAAAATCTGAACATACATGGTCGCCACTGCCTTCTCTACCTCTTGCAGCTTCGTGGATGATAGAGTCTCCCAGTTCTGTAACGTTACTTCCGGCATCAAGGTGTCCTGACAGATTCCTTTCCATTGCAGCATCAAGTCACGCAGGGCAAGGAAAAATGGGACTCTAGAGTTTAGAGTTGCACCACCAAGGCCTTGGTCAGCGGTTTCAAGGTTGATGCAGGAAAGATCTACAGTTCGCTGGCCAGGAAAGCATTCAACAATAAGCTGCTCACAAGTTCTGTGAGATTCACTCTCTTCTCTTAACTGCGCATCAAGACCCACAAGC
This sequence comes from Megacollybia marginata, assembly GCA_003313965.1. Lineage (NCBI taxonomy): Eukaryota > Fungi > Basidiomycota > Agaricomycetes > Agaricales > Porotheleaceae > Megacollybia > Megacollybia marginata. Next base: position 5,406 of record QLOY01004132.1, read on the forward strand.
TCGGAACAGAAGTTCAATTCCGCTACCTCCCAAATGATCCTCTTGACGAGTACACCCTATGCCATACCAAAAAGCCTTCCTGACTGGTTATAACCAGTTTTTCCCAAGCCTCAAAACATGGTTATAACCATGGCACACAAATAAGTCTTAAGAGTGGTTATATCCAGCCCAAATGACTCAGACCCTGTATTCATTAAAATGGCCTTCGACACTCTAGGGCGGGTGCAGAGCGGGCCCGCCTTTTGTTTACTGGTGTTTAGAATCAACAGAACATGCAGGGGGCCATTGCCCACTGCCCCCTCTACTAGCCTCACTAATAAATATAATAGAATACATTGTTATTATCCATTAAATATATAGAATACTTTTTATAATACTTTTTACATTTGTAATGGCTGGATTCAAAATGAAAATTACGATAAATACATGAAAATTCCGAATTAAATTAATGTTGGGCATATGCCCAGTCACTCTACATTCATTTACACGGGCACTCACATTTACATGTGAATGCAGTGATGGGAACGATTGCACTGGTTGGTGGGGGTTACAGTTGACAATTTTGGTGGGGGGCATACGGCGTGGACACGGCACTGGTTTGGTGAGGCTGGTAGGAAATACGATGCTGAATGAAAGTGGCATTGGGTTTTGGGGATGTGGTGGTGGTTCACACAAGCACTCGCATGTACAGTGCGACAATAGTGACGTGGCAGTGACATGGTGACAGTGGCTGGAAGTGGCTTGGTGGTTTGGTGGGAATAGAGTGTCAGGTTAGTGGGGGATTCAGTGGAGTTCATCGAGAATTCAGCACTGGTTGGGTTACAGTTGATGATTTTGGTGGGGGGCATATGGCATTCATTTCGACACGGCACTGGTTTGGTGAGGGTAGGAATACAATGCTGAATTCAAGGTATATTTGGTTTTTGGGACCCGGTAGATGAAAGAAATCGAATCAGTGGGGACGTACCTTTTCGAATCATTGTTGGGAACTGGGCGAGCACTCGTTCGTCAGGTTTAGGGATACAGTGGTTCAGTGGGTTTAGGAATTCAATGGGGATTTGGTGGTGGTTTCAGGGATTTAGCGGTGGTTTTGAGGATGTGGCAGCAGGTTCAGCAATGGGTTTGGGGATTTGGTGGTGGTTCGGTGGTGGTTTCAGGGGAGCGTGGCTTGTTGTGGGGGTATTGGTGGGTCTATGCAGCCATCGGAGTAGAGAGCAGTCCTTCATACCTAGAAAGCGCACCATAGAGCAGTGAAAGGGAGAGCATGGAGCGAGCAGGGTTGAGGGTTGCGTGTATGATGACGGAACCCGGATCCGGGCCAGGGTATGGTGAAGAAAGCGGTGGTTGGTGGGGGGTTGATGGATTTATGTGTTTCAGTTGGACATGGAGGCTGGGTTGGGGCTGTTGGGGACTGATATCAATGAATATTTGCTCAAACAGTGGTTGGAGCGTTTGGTGCCCAACAAGCACACATGGTTTTCACTAGATAAAAACTCTGGTGAACGCTAATGACAAAGGCTATAGATGAATAGTAAGCAATGAATTATTGAAAACTGACCCTGTTACGAGTTCTGACAGAGAGGTCTGGGATATAAGGCAGAGGCAATGGTGGGTGAAGGATAGATAGGATTAGCACAGTGGTAAACACGAGTCGAGACTGATGTTTCCTTGACAAAAATTAGCATGTTATTTAAAGGGCTAAATGAATCATATACATACCATAGAGCAATTCTGTCTAATTAGAAGTGTCTTCTAAGTTGCCAATGACATTGAAGAGCAAGCAAAAGTGGTTGAGAGCAGGTGCTTATTCTTTCGGTAAGTTCGGAACCCAGGCCCGATGGCTATGCAACCCACATCCGATCCCTGCGGCTTCCAGCCTTCCACCGTCACCATCCATTAAGTGACATAGCGCACCCTCAAAATCCACACATTTAGTCTGGAATCCACTGTCACCACTATGTATACATCCTCGACACCACCAATGGCCAGCGGTGTGATACCAACATACTCAATACATGCATTCCCTCTTGATTCCCTCCTACACAAAATTTCAAAGTACATAGCTGAACCCTGTGTATTTTATATCAGTGTAGAAATACATAGTCCAATTATGATTATGCTGCCGGTGCCACTACATCTGACTGTCAAAACCAAATCCAGCCAATTCACGCCACCCTTTCAATGCAATATTAGGTTAATCAATTCCTATTATATCTCACAACATATATCTCTATTGTAAAAACCAATAATTGAGGGTACAACGACTTTCTCAAAGTCATGAATTCTGCAGCAGAGCTGTGCAGCTTGTTGACTATTGACTAGTAAATACTAGTAAACAAAAGTGCGTAAGTACATCTACTGTTAAAAATGCCATCCAACCTTTTTCAGATGAAATAATATAATTTGTCTATGTAAAGTTAGCTATAATATGAGTGGTCTGCTCTACAAATGCTCTCCAACACAGTTACAGTATAATAATTGCAGCTGCAACAAGCAATTTATGTACAGTATTTGAACCACATGCCAGTCACCATAGCACACCCAACAAGCTGCCATATATGTAAGGGCCCGCTCCTACCAAAAGAGGTGCTGATTAAGAGTGTTGAGTGGTAGTGGTTATAACCACTATAAAGGGTTTTTCATAACCATGATGAAAAGCCTTTTTTTAGGGGCATCGCCTGCGTACAAAGCGCTCTGCCTTGCCATTCTGCTGGTGTGCATAACGGGCAGTCTGCTGAATTGTTATTCCCTGCATTGTAAAATGACTTCCCAGTTCACCAGAAATCAATTCTTTTGCCCCATCCAGCTGAGCCACACGCAATTTCTTTCCCGTTTGGCGTTCCCAATTGCTTTGAGTGGCCATGAAGAAGGCAGCGACCTGGTCCCGAGTCACCAAGCATTCAACAGCAGCATAATTTGAGTAATCATCCAATGTGATGATGAAATAGTGTTCATGGGAAGGCCCCTGGACTGGGAAAGGGCCACAGATGTCCATGTGGACCAAAGCCAGAAGGTCAGAAGCACGATACGCGTTATGATTGTAAGGCGCGCGAGGAACTTTCCCAAGAATGCAAAAAATGCATTTTGTATGCTTAGTTTTGCCATTCCAGACCACCCCCTTTCCATAGGAACCAGTGAGGATTTCTCAAGTAGATTCGACGCCAGCATGAGCAAGACGTTCATGCCAAAGGGCAAAGTCGGCTTCACGAGGTGTGAACGAAGCAAAGGCCATGGCAAGTGAAGGTAGGGCAGGATCATCTAGAGCGGGTGAGGATGGCAACAAGAATTCACATTGGAGAAATGCCAAACGACCATGCATTTCAGCAGTGAATGTCTGACCAGATAGAGTAGGATGGTCAGTTGGCAAATGCACGGTGGCGAATCCATCCGCTGAGAAGTGAACTGGCATCTTGGCTTCCAGGAACGCTCCAACTGAGAGCAAGTTGAAGGGTGAGTCCGGCCCATGTAAGCAATCATGCAGTGTGAGGACTACAGACACAGAGCTGGTTCGTACACATAGCTTTACTATGCCCCTGGCTTTAGTAGACAAGATTCCGCTACTCGCAGTGCCTACAGATACGGCTCCCTCTGGGTGATAAGTCCAGAAGTACTCACGATTCCATATTATGTGGTGCGTGCATCCGGAATCAAAAAGAGCCTGAAAGTTGCGTACCAACACTGCAAGAGCCAGAGGATCCGATGTGAGGAGTGCCGCAGGTGGTTGAAGCGGAGATAGAAGGGCAGGGTAGCAATCCACACAATCAACACATGGTTCAAAATCATTATCATTGTCGATTGGACTACCGTGAATATCACTGTTACTGGTAGGATTGTCCTCCCCATCTTCTGTCACTTCCAAGACCGGTACTGCAGATAGAAGGGCCTTGGGATGTGGAGGTGGTATATTCTTGCGTGCAGAGTCATCTTCGGGTTTCTTGCTACGGCAGTGCATATGCTCGCAGTGGTCATATCCGCAATGAGGGCAGAGGAATCGACCTGTCGTACTGGAGGAAAAGCACTGCTCGCAGGCTTTACGGATAGATGGTCTCTTTCCCGGGCCAGCTGAAGACGATGACGAAGGCTTCATGTGGGTGGACGAAGACATCGCGTCAATTTTCGCATCCAAAGCTGCAGCCTGAAGGAAATGGTCCAACCAGGTCACCAGAGCATGAAGCAGTATTAACCTTGCGCCGAAGTTCATTCCAGAGCGCTCCCGACTGAGGTATCAGAGTTATAAAACTCATGGCGATATCAATGGGAGCATAGGGGAACTCGGACTGGTGAAGTCGTTCAATGCTGGATCTCCAGGATAAGATGAATTCCTCAGGAGTTCCTGACGTGTACTTCGTTGTGCACAGTTGGACATTTTGGATGAAACCGTCTGTGTAGTCATTGTTAGCATATCGTTTCTTTAGCATCCCGTATATTTGGCGAGATGTGAACTTGTCCTTGATTATTTTGTTGATTGGAGGGATGAATGCTGCTGGTCCTTTACCCAAACGTGCAGTAAGGATACTGGTCACGGCAGCATCGAGTTGCCAAAATGACATATACGCAGTAAGTTCCGGCTGTGTATAATCACGGAACAGTTCGGGAGGATGAACAACCCGTAGGAGGGGATCGTCCGTATCTTCATCATCGTTGATATGTCCCATCGCTCCTAAGGTCCAGATAGCCGCTATAACCGCATTAATCCAGGGGGTCCAGTCTTTCGAGTCAGTAAGTATCGGAATCAACGAAAGAGAAGAAGAGGAAGTAGTTAATGAACGACTATTACAGAAAATGGAGCCTAATTCTACAGCAGCAGGAGCAACCGGGACCACTGGAGGACCATGCATGACAGGAGGAGGATACTGAGGCTGAGGCATCAGAAGGTATCCCCCAGGGGCCGGAAATGCATATGCAGGTTGATAAGCTGGAACAGCTTGGGTGGGAAACCCACCCTGCACATTCATTACTGGGGGTATCGGAGCAGGTGGAGGAGCGTGTATCGCTCTCACTTGTCCATAAGGCTGCACGGGGTTGTGGATGTGTAGCATCCTAGGTGTTTGCCCTCCCCGAGGTTGAACTTGTATACCAAATGTGGGTGTTGGGTTAACGCCATTCCCTCCAAGCACAGTTGGGTTTGGATTTGGATGTACCGGTTGTGGAGCTACCACCGGGAGTGGTACTGTGGTATTGTTAGGGTGATACGGTACTGTGATGCTGTGGTCGTGATAGCGTGGAGGCGTAGTTATCGCTGGCATCATGACTGGTGGTGCAGTGAGGTTTCGTTCCGGTAAGTGATATCGACCTCTTCCTGAGGGTGTCTGTGCAGACAACCGTAGATGTTCTGGGAGAGAAGGTCGTGGTCGCTGGGGCAATCTAGACGACGGACACTCGGATGTACGTTGTAATGCGAGGTGTGGTGGTGTATCTCGGATTATATTCGAGCGTTCCTGCCTAGGAGCAAGAGAAGGGGATTGTCGGGCAACCGAAGGAGACGGTAACGGAGGAAGTGGTCAGTTGTGTACCAACAACCAATCAAGATTGTCATGCTGTTGTGAGTAGGTCGTCGGTTGCTCTGCTGCATCTAAATAACTAATGCGGTCAGTATAAAGATGACGTGGAGCTACATTAACATTATGGAGGGGAGATGGCTGTATATCAGATGAAAAGTACGTATTCTGCGCGTTTGTTATACTTTGTTCGCGCGTAGTTCTAGAAGAGAAAATTTTAGACGCGTTATTCTGACGGTATTCGCGTGGAGTGGAAGTGAAAAGATTTGAAATAATGGAAGTAATACCGGAGTTTTTAAATGAATTTGTGGTACGTGTCAAAAAATCGTCAGGAGCAGAAGTTACCGGCTCTCTAGCTGGACCTGGACCTGGAATGCGGGAAATAACAGTATCAGAATGATTCGGATGGCGTTCGGTGATCTTGGATGAGTTGTCTGTGGAAGCAGAATTCATCTTTGCGAATGGAAAGAGTGGATGTCAGTGAAGATCCGTGGTAGAGGCCTCTCGTTAACAAACGCCCATAACCTGTTGAGGGACCTACAAACCAGACGGATGACTGGGAAAACGGAGAAACCTAGTGAGTAAATACACTTATTAACGAGCTAAGTTAATATGTTAACAAAAACAGAGAAGAAAAATCCACGAACCGCTCCAGAGCAAGAAAAGCAACTGGAGAGGCAATGTGTGATGATGTGACTATATAGTAAATGAGTCACGTGAACTAGGCGTCCTTGTAAACATCTAAGTTCCATACTGCAACAAAAACCAACGACAAAGCACTACTCGGCTTAGCACCCAGATTCACCATATTCGTTCCAGTAGACCCAGCTCATCAGGCCCCATGAAGCTCCCCTAAGGGTCCAGCGACCAAAATCCACTCAAATCCGCATCTGGACATGACTCGAGCCATTGCGAAGAGATAATTTGCTCTTTCCCTTGGTGATGAGCTTGCAATTCCATGGTTTGCTACTAGAAGAGAAGGTACCAAGAAAGACCGGTCCAGAAAACAAGCCATTAGATCTGCATGGATGGCAGGATATTCTTTGTATGGGGTACCACATCTGCCACGGGTATCTAGAGCGTGTAATTCATAGTGGAAATTCATCTCTGCCAATTCCCATAGGATTTGTTCGAAATGCCCTGGTCCCAACTCATCAAACGGGATGTGGTGCCAGGACAGTTTGAGGCTGTCAAAATCAACACATTCGGACAATTGGACATCAGGATTGTCACTGACGCTCATCCCCAGAAACGAGAGCATTTGTCTCTGTATTTCCTCGCGCTCCTTTGTATGTGTACCTGGTCTGTCACTACCTAGCATCTGGGACAAGAAGTCTGCTGCCAGAAGGGCATTCCAAACTTTACTGTGCTGCAGCTGCACTTTGGAGCCTTGAAACAAAAGCCAAAAAATCAGGATCAGGCGGTATTTTAGCCATGAGCGAAACAAAGCCTTTGACTTGGCTTCTGTCCAAGTGGAAATCATGAAGGCTGGCTCAGGGATGACATATGCTGAGTCTGAAATCACTTTTTTGTACATGAAGAGGCACTCTCTGGTGTTGACATCAAGCTGAGCTTGCATCCAGTATCAAAGTCCTGGAGGGTAGTAATTGGTCGTGGTCTGGGCCTGACCCTTTTGGACCTGGGGCCGACCCTGACCTGGCCCTCGGGCCAGGGCCAAGAAGCAAATTTTGCTGGCCCCAGACCTGAGGGCCGGGCCAAGGGCCAGCTTTGACTGAGAAATCTGGCCCGGGGTCAACCGGGTCAGCCCACTGACTCAAACCAGGTGTAAGATTATGAGTTTTCATTCCGAATATCATTTATATATACATAGAAAGTAATTTGGATGCTGTGACATGCTAAAATTGGGAACTTTGGGTCACATGCCAATCTTTCTAGGTCATTTTAAACCAATTTCAGACCAGACAACATGAGTATGAACATTAATTAGAGAGGTTTTAGACTCTTATAGTAGGTAGCTATCACTATAACATCAAATTTTTGTGTTTTTATAGTTACAGGGCCAAGTCTAGTCAAACTTGGCCCGGCCCTGTTGGCCCTGGCCCTTTAGGTCCGGGCCAGGGGCCATGAATTTTGAAAATTCTGACCCAGGGCCAGCGAAAAAGGTGGAGGGTCAGGCCCGGCCTGGACCGCGACTTGTCTAGAGGGTAGAAAGGACATTCCAGGTCCTGAAATTTAGACAAACAGCTGGTTTTCCCTCTGTGCACCTACTTGTGGGTTACTTTTAGTGTGAGGTAAGAGCGATTTTGGGTGCTCAATAGTGTAGGACACTTCTGAAAAAACTCTGAGGGAGGTGTTTAAATTGATCTTGCATATCTGAACAGCTGTTAGTTTGATGTTCGGGAGGATACTCTGATCACTTACAAGGCAAAGCAAACATCTTGTTTCTTTGTTTGGAGGTTAATGCTTGTTTAGGAGTTGCCTGTTGAAGCGGACCTATGTCAGAAACCAAAGACTCTGGTAAACATTTGGCATGAAAAGGGTCGGGGAATCAAATACAGTAACATGCAAAGTTTTTGATAGACTTGTAGACCTTTGAGTCAGATGCGGCACCAACATATAAGGGTACTGCATTTGGGAGAATGTCAGTGGAGAAGCCCATGTCTTGGGGGTGCCACATCATCATAATTTCTTGGATGCGAGCACAGAGAGCATTTTCATAGGGACATATGAGCCAATGGTTAATGCCCCACTGCCGAAAAAGCTGTACATGTTGAATGTTGGTGACAAATGCCCCTAGGGTGGCTTTGAAAGTCTCTGTACTTGCTATATTGCCATCCTTGATGTCTAGGTAGTCGAGGAAGGCTTCAATCTCCAGTAAATTGCGTTGAATTGCCCTGACTGTTCAACACAAGGAATGGAATCCCATTTTGAGATATTTGAGATGAGTGAATAGAGAACAATTGTTGAGTACGAGGTCTTCCAGTAATCTATGATCACTTAAAACAATGTTGGCCTCATTCATATGATTCCAGAGGGATGCATCAAACCAAACAAGCTGAGTGTGTTTCATGTAGCTTAGCTGCCCAAGCCCAGTGTATACATCTGTTGTGCTGTAGTTGAAGTCGCAATGGTTGGGCAGATCCCAGAGGCAAGAGCGGTTGGCATCAGACATGTCTTGACAATGGACAAATGGAAGGTGTGGCAATGAAGGAAGGTATGGTTGGGGCCACAGGAGAAAGTTGTCCTCAGTAAAGAAATGGTCCGTGCATTCGACTATAGTACAATTGCCACCTAGATGTGGAGTGGGAATGTAGTCACTGATGGTGGTTATGCAACTGATGTCATCATTGAGCATGGCAGCGAAACAGGCAGCATCTGGACATAACGTGAAGTTATCATTGGGAACTCGACTAGATACTTACTAAGCTCTGCAGTAAAGTTTACAGGTGCAAGGTTTTTGTTGCAGAGCAATAGTTTGGGATTGGCAAATAGCTTTCTATGGGATAGAGTGGACATATCAGAATGTTAAACTTGTCGGATCTTTGTATGGAAAAGAGTGGAGAGCGATAGTCTCACTGGAGACTACCAGAGCTTGTCACTGGCAAGACCCTTAGATAAATGATATAACACAATGTATACTTGAAATAGATATCAGTTGATTAGGCCTCAATTAGGGCCAAGCGACACTCACCAGGATGAGTAGGAATGAGTAAGGAGATGTCAGAGCACGTGACTGAATGATACTTTGTACTATTCTATTGCTCATTTACAATTATTATGATCTCTCAATATCGTTATAAACCAAGTAAGTGCTGACTCCCCATATACTTCATTGTTATAGCTCATTAGGCACGGTTTTGTTGGAAGCAACTTCGAGCTCTGGTATAGCAGCGCAGACATCCAAGGATGGCGCACTTGTGAATTTAGCATTTTCTCTTTACATATGGACCTCAATCTATGTAGTCATGGAGGACAGGCATCAGATCATCCCCAACTTGAATGAGGGCATCAACAATGCAAAGCCTGTGACTTACTTTGGTTTGTTTGATGGGCCTGGAGGTATCCATCATGAATGCTCTGAAACCTCTCTTCTAAAAAGTTTCAGGTTGGCGCTCAGCAGCTTATGCCATGAAGAATCTTCATGAGAGATTGCTCGAAGAAGAATCATACCATAGGCGTGACTATTGCAGTGCACTGGAGAGAGCTTTTCTAAGTATCAACAAAGAAGTCCCTGTAAGTTGTTTCCCTGTGTAAATAAAACTTAATCAAAGGCTCAATTTTTATTTTTAGTCTTTGATTTGAAAGGGTCTGGTTCCACTGCAATGGTTGCGCTGTTGGCTGACAATATTCTTCACATTGTATGCCCGAAGTGCTGTTCTTCTTTCTAGCTGAAAACTGACACAGGCTCATGTTGGTGATTCACAAGCTGTAATATGCCAGGGCAGTCATGCGAGGGATCTTAATTGGCTGCATTCGCCATTCATGGTGGGTATTACATTGGTCTTTCTCTCATTAATATGGTTGGACTTCAGTCAGACGAGCATGAACATATTAGGAATGCAGGAGGTTTCATTGAGAAAAGATGTGTCAACAGTACAAATGCATAATTGAAGTGCTCTTGTTTATACTTCTCTTCTAGGGTGACTGGCTATGGGTCAGAGCATCGGTGATGCACATTTCAAGAGTGATGAAAATCTGCCTCCCAAAAAGCAGATCGTCACTGCCGTTCCGACTCATACCACTTATCAAGTCACATCCGAGGATGAATTTTTTGTTCTCGTCTCAGATGGTATTTGTTATATTTCCCAGATACCAATTAATGTTTGCAGGGATTACAGAATGTTTAGAATCACAACAGCTCATGGATATCATCCGATATCATATCTCATTAGGTGCAACACTTGCCCAAGCTTGTATGTTCATATGCGACATCTGCATTGCTCCCTCAGCTTGGCAGAAGGACCAAAAGCACACACATGGTTCTGACAACATGACAATTATCATCACTGCATTCTTGCATGGAAAGGAAAAGATGGCATGGATGCAATGGATCTCTAAGCGAACGAAGGTGAGTAAAACCCCTTCAGACATTCCTCAGCTTTATCCTGGCAGCTGCTGGTTCGGCATCCAGCTTGTATTTCACCGGACTTCGATTATCATATTCAGCCACCTACTGTAGAACCCTTAAAGGCCAACTATCAGTGGTTTCGTGTTTGGTAGAACTAGGAAGGGACTAGTACTGGCTTTTGTATTGTATTTCAAGTTCATGACAATAATGACAGTCACATTAATATTAAAAAGTCCTGCTTGAAGATTGTGCCTCAAGGTCTCTTCATGTCTTTACACATCTGCAATGATCTCAAACGTAATAAACCTGCACGTCTTGACCCGGATTCACTCTCATCCGGGCCTCTCTGCAATTCAGACTCAGTTACAGAGTGCATATACGATATGGATTGGAAGCCCATATCAGAGAGTGAACGGCATGCCCAACACAAGTTCCAAAGAACCCTTACCCTCTTTGAGGTCCTGTACAATTTGTCCAAAGAATCTCCAGGATTATTTCGCACTTTGGATTGGAAAAGGCAATATGTACAGCAGCTCACAACTGGTGTGTATGATGACTCAGCAAATCTGGGGGCCAGTGTCAAGCAAAAACTTGTACTCCACCCCTGCATACCTCCGAATGACTTGGTACACAAAGCCACTGTCACTCTATTGACACATTTGGCCATTCTCCTGGTCAGGAACACAGATGTCATCACAGTTACCTATTCTCCATATTCTAATCCACACACTGGAAGCAAACACATTACCATCATAAAAAACAATTGATATAAAGTGGTTCTTGATAACCATGGCAAAAGGTGAGCCTCCGAGCACTGAAGTTACATACTAGTACTCATTTGAGATTGGCCTTACACAGTCATCATGCCATTGTCGATGAAGCCCACCTTGACAAGTGGCTCAATACCCTTAACCAATATTTCATAGATAGGGAAGGGCTGACTCAGAAAAAGAACCAGTTTCTTCTTGAAATGACAGTCCCAAACTGTACCGCTGTTTCAAAGCGGCCAGCGTGAAGGGGTTCACAGCATTGGACACAATAAACCCCAGCTCTTTCCCCCCGATCGCTAAACTCCCCCGCATGGATGGTAATGCTGTGTGGGTCGCATCATGTGCTAGATTGGTGTGTGGACTCGATTTACCAGACGACTTGGATCCGATGGCCGACCAGCTCAGAGAGCTTCAGCCTTTCACAGCTACTACTAGCCACATAATACAACACCAAGGCTTGGTAAATAATCTGTTCACTCTCGTCTCTAGTTCCCTCACGAACTCTCCAAACCTCAGCATTTACAATAACTCTACCTGCCCTCTCTTCTTCAAAACATTCAAGTCACTACTGTATGCTTATGGAGCATTATCAAAGTCTCTGGGTGAGGCTGCTGTTAAGGCTAGTAATAGCTACAGTATGACAGGATCTGCCAGTGGGGGCAAAGATGCAGTGACTGAAGCTGACAGAGCCAATGTGAATGATCTCACAGGGCTGGCTATCTGTTTGCATCACTTCACTGCGACCCAAGTTTTTGTTTTCCTTCTTCACAACATAAACTCTGCCATGTGTTCACTGATAATGAATGAGCAGAGCAGAAGAAAGCAAAGCAGGAACAACAGGCAGAGGAGGAAGAAAGAAAGGCACAATTGAAAGACACAAGGAGGGAAGAATTTACAAAGCTCCAGAATGATGCAGCAGACCGGAAATCGAATCCAGAGAAGTTTCAAGCAGAGTTGGAGGAGATTCACTCTAAAAGGCAAAAACGGAAGGCTGAGAAGCAAAGTGGAAAGCAAGCAAAGGCAACACAGGAGGGAGAGAGGAAATTGGAGTCAGGACTTGAGGTGCGGCAGCAGCAAGAGATAATCATGGAGCAGATGACTCAGAATCAAAAGGGAAAGAAGGTGGGAAATCCCCAGCAGTCTGAGTCTAGATCATTTTCATCTGTGTTTCAAACTCTTACCAACCGCTGGGGCAAGAAAAAGGAAACTGCTGGAGATGCAATTTCCTCTCAGGTCGATTCCCCTACAGACCAGCAGCAGAAGATCACCAAGCCCACCGCCAGTGACAATCTGTCTCAAGATGTCAGTCAGACATTGAATGATGGTCCAGCTCTGCAGGCAGAGCAGGACATCAACATGATAGACTTAGAATGAAGAACACGAGATTGAGGCAGAAATCGAGGAGCACAAAACCATTGAGGCCACCAACACGACTGCTACAGAGGCCACTAGTGTGACACACAGAGACTCCATTCCACTGGCAGTATTGAAGGAGGTGGATACTTTTTGTGACCAGCTCAGGGCCTGGGTGCAAGTGCTCGTCATGCACATCAAGGCTGCTGAGCACGTAATTGTGAAGGTCTTGACTAACACCACCCCCATACAGTTAAAAGATGAGGAGCCAGATTCAGAGTGCATGCTGGAAGCTGTCTTGCAAGAGCTTGGAAATGAGAACCCGACTGCTTTGCAAGGGCTACTTCAAAACAACAAAAAATTAGATTCGACTCCAAAACCGTTCTCAGGCATAGTCCACTGTGAAGCACAGCTAGCAGCATTCCTTGTCCAGGCAAAGGCAAGCTCTTTGTTACTCAGTCGGAACCTTATTCAAGTTTAGTGTGTGCGCCAGTCACAAGATTGCGCCTTTCAGGATGTCTGTATCGGGGTCTCCAAGCTTTGCTGCCCTGTCTGCTTCCACTACCTTCATTCTCTCAGTAAGCAGTACAACATCAACATCTATGTTAAAGGCTTCCACAAGCACATCTCAGACTTGTCACTCCCTCATCAACTCCATGTACCCGCAACTATCGAATTCTTCAACAAATGGGGCAAAGTGGCACTGAATGATCTGGTTCTGGACATGGCACCAACCCCCAAATCTACAGTTTCTGCAAGTTCAATCCTCAGCTGTCCCACATCCGACACAAGTGACACTATGAAGCAACCTGAGGTGTATGCCACCTGAATTATAGCAGGTGGAGGAACCTCAGTTTTGTTTTCTAAACTTTCGAAATTACTTCAAGTAGAGAACAGTTCGTTGGGATAGTCTACTGTGAGTCAAGTTTATGTATTTGGACATAGATGAATATTGTGTTGTAAACTTTAGTAACTAGCTTTTTTTGACATTGTCAGCATGTGGTGTCTGTCCAAGTCGTCCTTCACCTCCCACTTGAATTACCAACTCCCTCACAATACCAGGTGTATCATAGCCATGGTCCTTGCGGATACGGATCTCACTTCCCACTGGCAGAGTTGCCATTCACCTCTAACAATTACCGACTGACTCTGAGTCCCTGACGATACCAGGCGTATCATAGCCATGGTCCCTGCAGATATGGATCCCACTTCCCATGCCAATGAGAAACCCATCATTCTCTGGCTCATGAACAATAGTGTCTGCTGGCAAGTGTCTGGTCCAATCAATGCACCATAGCCTGCCAGTGAGTTATGTAGCTGAAAAATTACGTACACACCTCAATCAGGAAGTCTCAACAACGTACTTGCTGCTTATATTCTTTTGGTTTGGACAGCAATGCAGTTTCCAGGCATCAGCCTTACTGACATAGAAGCCGCCTCTCTGGTCCAATTGTTCACCCATTTATGCAGTCCATCCTTACCTCCTGAACTACACCATTTGTGGTCCAGAATTGACACCACCTGCGGTACTGCTTCCTTAGCCCCACCTACTCACTCTCTGTCATACCCTCCTAGTAGTCTCTACTCTGGTTGCCAGAGGCAGAGAAGTAGCAACACACATAGGTTCATCCCTTATGTGGTCCCTACCACAAGCTCTCGCGAGAGACACTGTTGCAGAGGTGGAGTGAACCTTCCCCCAGCTCACACCAGAGAATGGGAAGTTGCCACCGAGCCCTTCCTGCCTTCCAATGCCAAGGCTATCCAGTTTCCTACCAGCCTTGTTCACAGTTTGCACTCTCCTCAGTCTTTCTTTACTGTTAGTGGGATCTTGGGGTTGCGATCAACTCTACAAAAAGAATCAGCAGAGTTTGCTTCAGAATGCAAACAGACGCTCATGGCATATCTGACATGTTGTGCAGCTAGCGAGGCCACTACTGTGTCTGCTCAGTTGCTTAGCATGTTGTGCCTGATGGATCTGGCTTTCAAAGTTGATATGTAGGTCTTCTACATATGCTACTCTTCCTTAAACTAACTTGCTACTAGGCTTAGGAAACAACACCAGGGCAAAAAGTTTTCTATAAGAAAGCTCTACGACACTCATGCCAGGAATCTTTCTAACAAACCTGCAGTCGAATTTCGACTATTTAAAGACTACCATCAGCAAGGATGCTCTCTAGTGCATCTAGCTGCAGCAGGTGGACTCCATTTCCTTGCACTCATTGCAGGAAATCGCAAATCTTCGGAATGCCGAAGAATGAATTCAGCTACACTTGATGCTGTATGTCATGCTTTGAGATACCCAAGAGAAGCACTGGAAGGGGACCAAGGTGAGCAAGGAGCTGTATCTGGTACTCCTAACCCATATACCTCCAGAGTACCATATGTATGAACATATATGGGGCAGACTTATTCCGCTACTTAATACACTTCACCAACAATTGCCACTCCAGTATCGCATGGGAGAAAAGGTTTACGACAGAGGTAATTTACAGGCTACCAACCTGTTGTTTGAAAGCATCATTCAAAAGTACACATCATCCTCCTTCAATGTGTATGTATTCAAACAGGAAATAGTAATATCAAACTCCTTCCCAGGGATGAAGCGAGTTGGGCTTGTTTTCAGGAGCCTTGTTCAGAGAATTCAATGACATTAGCATCTGACCTTTGTCCCTCAACATCGCTTTCCATCTCAAGTTCAAGAAGCCCCTCTCCTACTGCCCCTGGCGCTCCCATCCAATCCAACACATATTTATGGATTTCTTTTGATTTAGCAGCTCAAGGGAATAGGACAGTCCTGTTTCCACAGGATCAGGCTCTCCAGGATGTATGGACTAGGGAGCAAAGGGAAAAGGCAGAAGAAGCGGTAGAACCTCCAACATTAGCTGCCTTTCACCAGCAAGCAAGTATGATGTATCCTTGAAAGATGCAACTGATACTCAGCTAGTTATCTTACAAATACTACAATCGAGGCATGTGCTTGGACACATGCTACGTCAAGATCCATAGGAACTTTTTTGACAGGTTAGGTTTACTTAGCATATCCTCTTCCTGCTGATATCTCAATATTCAGCAAAACTTTTCAATTGGATGATAAACAGAGACCTGGTGGGATTCATTGCAGGAGACATGCCTGATCACCTCAGGAGAATGCTCTTCAGCAATCTCTCTTCACTTCTGGAGATTCATGGCAACATTGAATGGACAGAGGGTGGAGAGTTGTTTGAGGCCATTCACTTTTCTCACTATATGTGATGCGGGACCAAGGTAGCTCTTCTGAGTCTTGAGCCTGACTGACCATATATTCTAGGGTACAAACACTCCCACTCACATTCATCCTTACCGTCTCCAGGTCGAGGATAAGGCTTGTATGTCATACGAACTATTCACAGTTTGTACCCAACATCTCCAGAGATATGGAACGCCAGGCACCCCTCTACGACATTCTTACAACTACTTTTGACAAAGTTTTCTGCTGGATGACCAAGAAGGTAGATGCTTCTCAGAAAAATCATTGTCCCTTATCGACTCATTCTAGCTTTATAACCATTTTCCAGATATATATGACTGTTTGCCACTGTGTTGCCTAATAACTTCCATAGCCCCACTTATCCTTTCACCGGTTTTGTGCTCAACCTCAATGTCTCCACCAAGGCCCACAGAGACTACAAGGACCTCAAAGCCTGTATCGTGCTTGATATAGGTGATCACAAATCTGGCGATTTGGTTCTCTACGAACCTGGACTGGTGATTCCTCTCAGAAATGGAGACATGGCTATTTTCTTCTCCAACAAAGTAACACACTTCAATTTATGGTACTCTGGAAAGAGAGCCTCACTGGTACTACATAGTGATGGGTCAGGCCGATATTGGGCCAAGGACAAAAACGGCTGGGGCAGGAATGAATACATAATGTAATGGTGACTCAGAATCACATGATGTTTGTCTTAAAAAGGACATGGTGCTGACTCCTGTTATGTTTCTTATGATTACTTTTTGCATTCAGACCTCAAGTGGTCTCTCTAGTATATCACTTTAGAATTCATATCTCAGACCCCAAAAGGTAATGTTTTCCACCTTCTGCCTTGCGATCTGGTATCCACTATAGCTCATTACAGGTAGGAAGATGTCACAGTCTCGCGCAGTGCTGGTGTCATACCATGTTACTGCCAGGGTTAGTGCCACTCACGTTAAAATGATAGTGCCACTCACTACACCATTTTATTCACATCCACAGAATCTGGGCACCCTGCAGCCAGAGCCTGATCCCTCCACCAAGAGAGAGAGGAGAAAACCACTTCCCTGAGATGGCGCTGTAGGCCCTGCAGGTCTAGTGGGTCTGAAAAGTCCCTTGACGTTGTATTACGATTGTTCTGTGAAGCCCTGCATTACTTCAGGATCCAACTTAGCCATGGTCCAAAAAACTTTCAAGGTATATCATATGAATCTTATATCTCGCTGATGGCTTTTTCTAGGCAAAGGCCATGCGTGCAGGCCTGTATGCCTTCGTATGGGAGAACCAATCTTACGTCTGTGATATCCATTCTTTAGACAATTTTTTGCAATGGTTTAGGTTCCTTACACAATTATATCAGGGCGGCATACAGAAACAACCTGCCAAGATTGATGAGAAAGATGTGTCATCCACCTCCCCAACTGTTGCATCCCAGATGAAGGCAAAGTCAAATTCATCTGCACCAAGCATCTCACCTTTTGAAGTGTCAAGTTCTAAACCGTCTTCAGTAGTTCCTCTGGATGAACTGGCATTGACCTGTATGTCAGTGTCTTCAGCTGCACCTGGGGCAGAACCTTTGCAGCAGGGCGCACACAAGGGAAAAGACCGGCATGAGTATGTTTCAGTTGTCGGACTGGTTCTAAAAGCATATTTCAGAAATTCAGCATCACGGTGCTATGATCCTCAGTCAAGTAGGATGTTTTAGAGATCATTTCATCCTTCCTGATTGCTCTCAGACTGAAGCTCAGCAGATCATGGATGCAAATGCAAATGCTCAACACCTCCAAAATAAGTTTGCTTTGACAGCAAAAGCAAAGCCAGCACTGCCAACTACGGACTCCGATGAAAAGGAACCTCATGGTGTGAGGTGGGCTGACTGTGCTGGAATGGAAGTGCTCGAAATGAACTGATGCTAAACACCAACTCACACTAACACACACACACACACACACACACACACTGCAAGCACTAAATCCAACACCCAAACACCTCTTGAGGGTATTCCTTTCGAGTTTTGGAGACTAGAGAAATGAACTACTAAAACTTGAAACTTCTATAAAAGTCTCGAAGTCCTGCGGGGCGTTAACTATAGACTAAGTGAAGTTCTCCTGACTACAGAAGACTCTCCCAATCACTAGCTATCTACAGGTGACTTGAAACAAGCCAAAAAGAGCAGATTAGGCTCTGAGCGGGGCTACTTGATTAAGCAGCAAGGGCAGTTTCCCTAAAAAGGTACTACTGAGTGAGAAGGAGAATGTTCCCTTGAGGTACTGATCTCAGAGACGAGAGAGGATTGGTTTAGATGGTTCTGCTGTAGGTACTGAGTCTAGTGACGAGTTACTAAGAACTCCATGGGCAACTTTTATTTAACTGTGTTCCCTGAAGGTACTTAGAGTCTGAAGCGCAATGTATTCTCTACTGGGTCTCGATGTTCTACTCTATCCTAGCTAACTACTGGCCTTTTTATACCGTTCTGCTGAGGCTAATTTTAACTACTTTCAACTACTAGTACAAACAATTGCTCAGCGGTGAGTCAGCTGCTGACTTAGAAATGACTCGACTCTATTGAATCTGAGTCAGATGCATATGATCACAAAGGATCCATGCGGTGCGTTGAGTCTGGGCAAGTTTCAATGATCCCGTCCTCCCCAGGTTCGCTCTAGTGTCTCTCTGAATGTCTCCACTGAGGGTCGTGTGCTCTAGCGAAGGTCTCTAGCTTTCCAGCGATGTAAATAAGTCACTTATTACGCGTTTACCTAACACAAGGATCCGCAATGTTGATCTTTATGACTATCCGACCTCGGCTAACTCGGCTAGCCTATTTGGGTGTTTCAGCATGGATCCCTCCTGTGTTTCCACTGGGTCTCCCCAAGTACATCTGTAGGCTAGTCGATATTCTCTATATGATGTATTCTCTCTCTATGTGGATCTAGGTGGTAGTTTCATGAGTCCACGAGCCATGTCTCTCGATCGGGTGTACCGTTCTTAGCATACCGCCGTGGGCACTTGTAGTAGCTTCGAGTCAGATACAATAAGGCAGTACTATCAAGTACTATCTCATTCATCTCAACTCTGGTCTATATTTGGTCTATGTGAGTGTTCAGCAGGCATGTTATTCCCTTCTGCACTATAGAGCGCTTCCAGCGGACAGTTGTACCTCCGCAGGAGTCTTTCCCATGTTTATTTAGAGGCTGGTAGCATAGAATTGAAAGATTTCAGGCCTGGGATGAAAACCAGCCTATCACCGATTCAGGTGAGTTTAGCCAGTAATGTGATAAATCCTGAAGTCTTTTAGAATTCATCTTGCACCCTACTCACAACAGTTCACCTGACACCCTAACCCAGTACCTGACAAGTCCACCAAGTGAAAAGCTGTAAGTAGCAGCTGCCATACTGCCATCTACTAAAGATCTGGTAGTGCCCTCTGGCTAATGTGGACAATATGGTAATTCTGAATTTTTCTAGAATGGGACTCATTTGTTGCACAGATTCAGCAGCTCTCCCCAACCAAAAAGGTGACGAAGCGTCAAGACCATCCATCTACTCCCACCAAAGCTTCCAACAAAAAGAAGCATACTTCTTTTCCAGAGGACAACATGCACAGACGGAAGGTTTCAGAGTCCATACTCTCAGAGGCAAACATTCCTGGCTTGGTGGAACTAGGGCGCTATGGAAAGCTGGTGATGCTTGAGTATGGAGTCCTAGAGGATGCATTCCCAGAGAATGATAACGCAGTGGCACTCAACTTCCTTCATTCCAAGCTTTACGGTCTCCCTGAAATGGAGGTTAATGTTCAGCTGCATAACACTTACAACAAGCTAGTGGCTTCTCAACACCTTAAACTGATTAAAATATTTGTGCAATTTGTAAGTCTGCCTCTCTGTCATTTTACTCTTGACTTGGGCATAGATACTGCATTGAGTCAGTCGTTTCAGGTTGAGGCTTAAAGAACTTTGTGAAGACACTTTGGCCACCCAACACGCTTTAAGTAAGGCACAGTTGTGGGTGACAGATTTGCTTTAAGATTTACAGGACATGGTAACTGGGAAGATATATGTCAAAGAGTGGAGATGTATTTAACCCAGAAGTCTTACTCTCAGAAGTGCGCACCAGAGGGGGTAAGAGCATTCTCAGAGGGACAAGTCTAATTATTATAGTCAGAGGATAATCTTCCTTTCACCTCTGGGATGATACCTATGATTGTTGCAGTTGTCAGAAGAATGCCCCTGAAACCTGAGGTACACACGAAGCTACAAAGTCTCAGCAGCTGCCCTCCCTCTTTGGTTTGTCTGGCCCAAGCTGTAGTAGGTAATTCTTTTTTGCAGGATGAGCTAATGTCTTCCTAGAGCAAGCATGTTATGGATTTGTATGCTGGCAGCTGTTACGAAGCAAAGACATTCAGCATAGAGGGTTATGGCACCCTTTATCGTGGTGCCTTGGCTAGGATCCAAAGCATGCAGAGAGATCCTAACATCATAGCATGGGAGTACATTGAAGTCCTCCTCAAGTTAATTTGGGAGCGGTCAAGGTAAGTACTACTTCTTGTTAACACATGCTCAAAGTGAAAATACACCTCAGGAGGATGAATATTTTCCCAATCTACTGCAGAATTCAGAAATGAGTTGAAAGATTATGCTGATGATGAGGAGGATCAGGTCGATGATGAGGATGACTCAGCCCACACGGATCATGACAGTGACGACATGTATACTGGATGAGATAACATGGAGCAAAATCCTGCTGTCCAGGAGCTTACTTCAGGGTTCAGCAGGAACAGACACAACAATTGGGACAACATTGTTGAAGACTTTCATGAAGATTCATTAACACACATCATCAACCCTACTGGGCATATGATCCATTCTGAAGAAAGTGAGGGTGTTAGGACAGAAGTTGTTGTCGACACATAGAGTGGCAATCAGTAAGTATAGCCAATTGTGAAAGTGCAATATCTCTAACATCTGTAGAGGGTGTGGGCTGTATGCTGTTTTCAACCATGTTGGCCTGTTCTTGGCCTGTTCATTAATTTATGACTTTCACAACCCTCATGACCTTCATGACTTTCATGACCTTTAATGTTTTGTTGATTGTGCATTTCTCTACCCAATTCTACATTATGAGCAAATATCCCACTATCAAGGGGGTGGCAGGATGGCGACCCGTGACATCATGTAGAGGGAGGGAGGGGTCCCGAGTCAGCCGAAAATCATATTTGTATGTCAGGTCAAACCATACTTCTGAGGGCTCAGATCCATTGAATACATGTGAAATATCCTCCTCATAGCTTCCTACCAGTGCTACCACACAGTACTCTCTTGTGTTGACTTGTAAGTACCATAGAGTGTAGTGGCATGTCACATGCTGTCACAGTGTTACATGATGACATCAACCTCAAATCAACCTGTGAAACACTCGAAGCATCATTTTTACTGATTGTACAGACATATAATAAGTCTAGAAATGAATGTAGCTGGATTATAAAAGGTTTTTCTAATTTTAGGTGATCATGTGCTGGGAAATTTCCTTTTTTGGAGGGAGGGGGTCCCCAAGGCTTCCAAAATTTGTAAGTGTACGTGATGCAATGTTTTGCCATCCCGCCACCCCCTTGCCCACTATATTTCCCCATGAGAGAAGTACTGCTGCAAACATCCAGTGCTAAGTATATTCCTGACTGTCTATCCTGCTCAGAAACGTGCTAGGCTCTCTCTAATCTGTCCAGGCAAGTTATCGGCTCACAATTACCATCTCCCGAACACTGTCCTGACACTGCTTATGTGGCATCCAGGGACAGTCTGAGACATCCCGACCCATGGATACTTAAGGAACTTCACCTTGGGACAGGGTGGGACATATTTTACATGTCAGGATGGATATCACATCCCAGAACAGGACCGGGGTGTGCCGGAGACTAGGTACATTTCTTCCTGATGGATAGTGGATGAAAAAATCTCTATCCGCATCCACAGGCTATCCTATCCACAATCCGCATGGACAAGCCCTACCTGTGCTCCAGCCTAATAAAATGAAAGAAAATCATACCAAAATGACTGTAATTTGATTCTATGTCATTCTCTACTAGACTACTACATGGCTCAGGCCCTCAATCTGGCAAATGCCCATTGAAATCACATCAGAAAGGCTGGAAGCAATGGGACAAAGCAGAGATGGTGGTGGTACGAGGGAAAGAAAGGGTTCCGAGTCCTTACTTTAGTAAGGCTCGGTCTTTCACCCTTGGGTTTTTAAGACCAGTTCCTGACTTGCCTTATTTAGCTATACTTCGACTTCTGTTTGATGCGCTTCGCAACCACGTCATGCTTCTAAATGATGTCCACGTCATAATAATTTATGACGTCTGCGTCATAGCCGATTAAGCCTGTTCGGTTCTGGCCTGTTCTGGCCCTTTCTGGCCCCAACAGCCCCCAACCTTCTCCGCCTGCCGAACTGAAGTTTCGTGTTGGCTTCCCACCAAAATTCCTTACTGTCACTCACAACACTAACAGGCACCCATTGTTTCTGGATCCTATAACCAATGTTCTCAACAAGATGTGTTACAGATGCCTGGCTTTACAGGCATTCCGTTTTCAATGTTGAAAGAGATGAGTAGATTTGTTGTAGATTTGTTCTATCTTCCGAAGACTAGAGAACGAAGCGATAGATGAGCCAGATGTCTGTTGACGACGTAGTCGGTGTCGTCACTGGTTCTCTTCGCCTCCCCTTTACCTCTTCGCTTCCCCTTCACTTCCCATTCACCCTCTGCTTTGCGTAGTAAGTAGTATTCTCTGATTTTTGGCTGTAATTGGTTCATTGGCACATTAAGTTATGCTAAATGTAGATAGTACGTCATTATATCTTCTCCTGATCGCAGTCCTCTGGTGCTGCAGAAGATGGGGTCAATGCCGTCGACACCAGCCTCGATGACACTTTTCTTCATTGCGGGGAGGAGTATTGAGGTGAGCATCCTACGATGCACATGGAAAGGTTGCTCGCATAGGATGTAGGTCGGTGGTGTAGTGGTAAAGATTTGAGTAGCGGAGGGGTGGTCTCGACTGGCGTCTGCGTCGAGCGTCCATGGAACAGGATAGACGGACTTGACCAGCTCAACGGATTCAGGAGATAGTAGGTCTTGCAGAGTCCGCCGGTGACACCCAACATCCATCCAAAATTCTCTTCCTGGCCCAGTTGTTCAGCGCTAAATCGCGAACACCGTCATTCTCTGTTACAGAGAGAAACTCGACATGCTGATCTCCATCTCGAGCTCCAACTCCATCTCCTGAATCTCGAGGACCTTGACATCTAGAGCTTGTGTCGGCGAACGAGTGGGGGACACGTCAGACAGATCTGAGAACGACATGGAGAGCACAGGTGAGAGTTGTCTCTCGAACCCATGAAGGGAAGAAGAGGCTGAAGGAGACCTATCATCGTATTTTGTAGCAAGGACTGCTTGGGAGAGCATATCCCCCAATTTGGTATACTGCTGCAGCCAGTCGCGTTCTCGACCAGTGAGAACCTTGTCGATGCTCCCCTCTGCCAAATTGAAAAAGTTCCCGATGGTGGTCCTAGTCTTGTAGTCTTCGTTCGCAAAGTCATTGCCCCCCAACACCTCCCAATCACATGGATTCTCCTTCATGCAATTCAAGAGCCGCTCCATTCGACAATTCCGACATGTCGATTCGATCACGGCCCACATCTCGTCATCCTCGTTTTCGTGGATCGCGATCTTGTTGGAAGGATTTCCTCCACCTCCTAGATAGAGCGGAGGTTCACGAAGACTTGTACCGCAATGATCGTGGTCCTTACAGACAGCAATGTAGCAGAAGAAATACAATGAGATGAGGCAGCGGTAGGAACCGAATCCATGGAACGAGCGGGGATGATTAAGACGGCAGGACAGATAGCATATGTCGGAAATTTTGATATGGGGTCAGAGCCAGTGCAGTCGTGGTCACAGTCGCGGTGGAAGACAAGGAGGTCATGTTGTCAATCATGTGGTCCATTGAGTCTAAAATTTGAGAGGCCTGAGTCCAAAACAGATGCATCTTGACTTCGAGATATGTGAGCCAAAAAAAACAATTCGAGAAATCAAGACTTACTAGTGCATTGCCATTGAGGACACACAAGCATAATATGTTCGATTTCGTTCGTATCACGTACGACGGCCCAAATCCGTCAGTTTTGCCACAAATTGCGGTTGCCATGTCCGTGGAATTTGCGTTCCGTATGATGTCTATGATACAGTTACAATCTGCCTTTTAAAGCTTTAGAACAACCCATACAGTTGCATACAACACTCACCTAACGAAAGGTTCAGAGCCCACTTGCCTTGTGCTGGACATCAACATGATGGTTAGTCAATGCATTGTTTATTTTTATTTGCGCAACCCGTCAGCTGAAAAAAGCCACAAAAAACAAGGCAGTATTACTTACTTAGTGTGTTGCACAAGCATAATGCATTCGATTTCATTCGTATCGCATACGACAGCCCAAAGTCGTCGGTTTTGCCACAAATTGCAGTGTTTCCATGTCTGTCAAATTTGCAAATCGTTATGATTCCCCTTGTAAGTCCTTAAGAGTTAGAACAACAAATACAAGTACTCACCTGACAAGAAATTCTGGCAACTGACTCACTGAGCCCAAGACCGCCCAGTAACTTTCCCTTGTGCACGGGCTGGTCCATGTGCAATTTATCTTTGTTTGTTGCCACGATTTCGATTTTGTTCAGCCGCCATTGGTCAACACAACAAGAAAGGTAATGAGAGACAGTATTGCCAACCTCAATGTCAATTTCAGCAGTTGTGAAGCACTGACGCCATAGTTGAATGCAAGATTGGAGCTAAATTGTTTTTCGCATGCACTGACCCAATTCTGTTATCATTCACTTCAACTCGGCCATCAATTATCCGGTTTAGTAGCAGTCGGAAAGGTCCAAGTGATAAGTACAGTAAACAGTAACTGTTTGAAGAGGATTCAATATAGGTTAGACATAGGTTATACATTGAGCACCAAGCAAATTAATGGGTTAGTTTTGCACATTGGGGGACAGATACTTACCACAGAAATCCCTACCCAAGTCTTTCCCAGTAGGAACCTCCTAA